>JANAVB010033814.1:1072127-1092688 GCA_029216955.1 Iris pallida
GCTCTCCAACTTCTTATCCACTCAAATAGGAGCTCCATACTGTCCCTAGATATCCCACACACATGTATACTAACTAACACACAGGATTTCCTTTTCCCTTATATGCACACTATCAAATCAACTGCCTACATACGTACCGACAAATATGAAGGCATATGCATGCACTAATAGGCATACATGGACACTTTTAGAAACACCCACAACAGGCCTATTGACACACACAATATCTATATAGACACTTACAAATCTATATCCCCTATATACGTTTACATATACATGACACTTATATAATACATATACATATATATACATGACACACAACACTAGTGCCTAATGACTCACATTCTCCATTGATATATACTCACCCAAAAGGCCGATACCCAAACCTAACCGTGCGTTTTATGAATATCATGATATCATACCACGTATCCTATTTAGGACACGTACCCAAAATCTTAACTCAAAAAGGATACGAAAATTCCTTTGGGGACACGTGTCGAACACTTGGTGGTCACAATCCCGACTAACTAAATGACACCATTCTAAACCATGCAACTATTAGGAATGAGTCCTCTAACACCTATTTCACCACCTATAAGGTTGGATCTAACCATTAGAGGAATCTCCTACTGAATACATGAAATTAGACTATGAAAATGAGAGATTAAAGGGTTATACCTATGTAGAATGGAGCCTACACAAATGTTGGCCCAATGATTATATTGTGTTTTGAATATGGCTAATCAGTTAAGTTTAACATAATGATGTCACTAATATTCATATCACTATCATGTTGCTACTTAAACTTAGCAATATCCTAATTGTCCTGTATTATATTGCTATGCTTGTATCGTACTGCAACATATTTTGCTGGCCTAACATGTATTTGTAGACATGCAGTAAGCACGATCAAACATGATCAAACAGGACATAGGCAATGAAGAATTAATGATGGAGCGAAGACGGCGTCATACAAAAAGATTTCTCCGAACCGCCTAGCGACCTATCCGGGGCCTCGCATCGGGGGTTCCGCTGCCCGGTCAGCGGACAGGGTTGAGGGGCAGCACCCCCCGTCGGGGGTTCGGGGCGAAGCCCCCGAAAGGTATTCAGATTTCCAGATCTGTTATCTTTGGATGACTGCTGCCAAGAAAAAAGACGTCTTCATGACTGCTCACATATCAGAAGAAATGTGTCATCAAAGGGCTCTTGGTTTTCCTACTTGTTCTAAGTCTGTAATCTTCAATTTATTGAGTCTAGGAGAATGTGTACGTTGAGTCGCACTGAGTCATCTCAACCCCTAGCATATCTCTCCAAAGCTTACCATACAACAGACCAATTCCTGAACCAAGTCCAAGCTCCACAAAGTCCAAAAGCCCAATGCACCAATTCTGTCTGCTGGAGACAGAGTTCGGGCCGAACTCTGCCTCCACACAGAGTTCGGGCCGAACTCTGTCCCCTGATTTCCAGCACCCTAATTTTTAGGGCCTGCTTGCTACAAGCTGTCCAACGGCCAAAAATTTGAATTATCCATACCGAATTCTGGTCGAATTCTGCTTGTCCCGAACCCTATAAATAGGCCTTGGTTTCTCTCATTTGAAACCATCTACTCTTCTATTCTTCTTCTCATACATAGCCTATATAGTCAAGAGCCTTACTCTTCCAATCTACTAGCCACAAAACTTCCTAAGCCCAAGGTGCTCAAGTGCGATTCAGCTAGAAGTTTTTGTGCAAGAGTTGAAAAGAAAATCACTTGGACAATTCCAAGTCGCTTGGAAAAATCCAAGCAAATTGCCACTGCGATCCTCGTAAGAAGTTGACGTGCTCTTCTGAAGAAAATGCACGGGTTGTAAACTATTTCACAAATAGTGGATTTGAATCCTGAGCTAGAGTTCTCAGGCCTGGACTAGTCCTCCACGAGGGAAACCAGGTTAAAACTGCTGTGTTTGCGTATGCTCTTCTGATTTATTTACTTCCGCATTTCCTTCTGATTTATTTACTATCTTGATAGTTATTTTGTGGAGGTGATATAGTGTTAATTTTTATTTGGTGATTATCGACACAAACTCTATTCACCCCCCTCTAGAGTTGCCTACACCTGTGTTTTCAATTGGTATCAGAGCAAGGTCTCTATTGTTAGGCTTAACATCCTTAGAGTAGATCCTTGTTTATTTTGTGTATGGCATCGTATTCTTCCTCCTCCGATGAAGAGGGTTTTACTTCTAGTAGCATAGACAATCATGTTTTTTCTAAATGCAATAAGTGCTCTAAGTGGAAAGCCATGGCTAACCAATCCTTAAAGTTTGCTAAGGCTTTTCATTCTACAAATAAAGAACTTGTAGAAAAGGTTATTCATTTAGAAGAAGCTAATGAGTTTTGAGAAATGAAAACAATGTTTTATTATCTAGACTTGACTCTCAAAACTCATCTTGTGTTTCTTTAAAGAGTTTGAATGATTCTTTAATTTGAAAATCAAATCTCTTTCCTCATCAATAGAAGATCTTAAGAAGCAAGCACATGAGCTAAATCATTTGCATGATTCTTTTATTGACTCTTTAAAGAAACAAAATGATGATTTTATTTCTAGAATTGCTTTATTGAAAAAGAGAATTATGCTTTAAATGCTAAATTTGATTCTCTTACTTGTTTGCATAATGATTTGCTATTAGAACATGATATTCTTAAGACCAAATCCATGCATAGTGATTCTCTTACTTGTGTGCATAATGATTTGCTATTAGAACATGATATTTTTAAGACCAAATCCATGCATAATGATTCTCTTACTTGTGTGCATAATAATTTGCTATTAGAACATGATATTCTTAAGACCAAATCCATGCATGCTCACTCTAGAAATATTCATCATTCTAGTATGTCACATGTTCATAATCATGCTCATTCTGATATATGCACACACTAGTATTAGGTGCTTCTATTGCTTCGCATTGGACACATGAGTGTAACTTGTCCTATTCGTAGGAGTTTTCTACCAATGCTAGAGTAAATAGTATATGGGTCCCTAAAGCTAACAAATGTAGATCCAAGTTTATTTGGATACCAAAGTCTTCGCCTAATGTTTGTAGGTGGAGCTTCTTGTATTGGGATATAGCACCAAGGAGCGTGTTGGTGGTTGCAAAGCTTAAAGGTCATCTTCCAAGCAATTGCACCAACACAAGTGTGGCCACTAGAGCCACTTTGGTAACTGCTCAACGATTTCTTTAAATGGTTGATATTTGTTGAATCTAGCATGTTCTCTTGAGTCTTGCTATTAGCACACTTGATATCTTAGTTGCTATTATATAAATTAATGTGAGATATAATACTAGCATGCTTAGTTTTTTCTATTATTTCTTTTATCTAGCATGACTAGTTACTTAGCTTAAATGACTAGTTCACACTATATAGTTTATCACTCATTTTCTAGTAGTGTGACATCTATATATGCATCCTCGTTTTTTTTTCTTATTTAAAGTATGCATATCACTCTAGTCCATATGACCTTGGTTTTGATTTGAGTTAATATGATTTTATCTCTTCATCTTTAAAAGTTTTGAGATAGTTACTTCTTGCCAATTTGTATTTAGTATATCATTGGTATTTGTGAATATATGTGTTTAGCACAAGCTTCTTATCACTTGATAAGTATATACTTATACTTCTTGTTAACCTTGTGCTTACATAATATCATTATTGATTCTCATGTTTTATTTTGATTATCCTATTGAGAATCAATTATGTCTTTGTCTAATAAAGTCTATTTATACGTGCTTTTGAATTTGTGATAGTTTTTCAAACATTCATGATGGATACATGACTATATTCATTAAATCTTCATTTACATGTAGATCATGTATTTATTATATTGACATCTATTTTTGTATAAATATCTTTATGTGGGCATATGAGATAAGCTCAAGTTTCATATTATTTTGAAGAGTATTTATTCATACTTGTGCTTACCTTATAATTTAGCTATTGATTCTTTTGACTAAATTTGTGTTATCTCTACTTGAATCAATTAGCTTATTCCTTAAAGTCTTCTTTTTGATGATATCTTATTGGCTTTTATTTGTTGACTTTATGGATACATGTCTTTCACTCTTATTTTGATCTTTTTCTTAACCAATTTTAGCCTGATTCCAGTTCTGTCACCAGAATCCGGAATTCGGGCCGAACTCTGCCCTTACCAGAGTTCGGGCCGAATTCGGCCTGGCTGTTCCAGAACCGGAAACAGCCTCAGCCGTTGATCAAATTATAGATCCAATGGCCATTATTGATTCCAAATGTTGATATTTATTTATTCAAATGCCTTTAAGTTGGAATGTTGAGAGAAAATTATTAGTGTCTTGTTCATGACTTTTATGGAAGTTCTTTTAAGAATTGCTTGGTTTTGTGCTTTACCTTACTTGTTGAGATCATCATACTTATTTTGAGTATGAATCTTCTATATATTTATTTTCATAAAGTGTATTATGAAAATATTTGTTTTGAAAATATTCTTAGCAAATTTTGATGATCATTCTTTCATTATTATTTGGGTATTTACCTCTCTTATTCATAGGGATTTTTATACTTTGATGTTGTTTGATGATATTGCATATATTCTTAAATCTAATTTCTTAAAAGTAAAGAACATTTTGGGAACAAGCCGAAAGGGTCCTTCTTTCATACAGGTGTAAATAGCCTGAAGCGACACGGTGCACTAGTCTTCGGACTACCGCTAGCTGGGAACCGGCCCCTACAGCTAACCCAAAGTGATCAACACTTTATAGACTTAAGATTTATTAAGGTCTACTTGCAACCATTATCTAGTTCTGGATCCTCCTAAGTTCCAGAATACTTCATCATATCTAGCCTTATATTTGAGCTATAAATATTTTATTATTATTGCCCAATGATGTTTTGTAGCACATGAGAATATGTAATTGATATATCATACTTCTCATGTCTTTAGCTACTATGGGTTGAACTTTTACTTTGAGATTTTCCATTTCTAGAGAATACACTTTCATAATGGTTATAATTTTGCATTCTAGATCAATCTATTATTTCAATCTGGGTTAATCTCAATATTGGCAAAGAGATTTGCTCCATTGTGTTTTCATGAACATCTCTTTTGTCTTTTACTTGATGAGAGTCTAATTCATTTACTTGCTATCTTATACTCTTATCCTTGCTTAGCAAAGAGTATATAAATCATTTTGATCATTCAAAATGTATTACCCTTATTGTGAACTCTATGCTTAAGCATGTATTTTTTAGTGTTAGTGACTTAAGATTTAATGAGCACATTTATCATGTTAATGGCCTATCTCATTAATCTTAATTAGTTATGTAGCTAGCTTGCTTATTTGCGATGTATTGTTAAGCTACATAATTTTTTTCACTTTCACTCATCTAGCTATCTTCTTGAACTTCAATCTATATGTGATATGCTAGTTTACAAAAACAAGATTTATGAATTCTTTCTGATTTGTATTCTATTTTAGATACATATGTTTGGTTTCTAAAATTAGTTTGACAAATTTTTTATTTTATCTTGTTTCCATTGAGATTTGTGATTCATCGCTTTAACTTCCTTTCATACTAGTCATTGACAAGCATCTCTTAAATTTCTCTCATCTTTTGAGTCATGATTCTATTATATTATCATTTCTTTGGAATAAATTTGCAATCATTTAAATAAGATTGACTCTTTTTATATTTTCCATTGGTTTGTTTATATGGTTTTTAGATGGAATTTATGACGGATCATAATTATTTATTGGTTTACTTTATGAATGATCCTATTGATAGAGTAGTCCTATATTATCTAATTATGTGGTTATCAAGTTAATTTATTACTCTACTTTGACTACTCATGGATTATCACATATGCTCTTTGCTATTTGAACTTCATTGGTTTCTTATTTAGTTTAGCAAGGTTGGATTATTACCCGTTGATGGGTACATATGTGGTAAAACATACATAGTCCATGCAAAGCAATAAATTGGTTGATCATTTCTTAATTAGATAATCATGGACATGATATTTGAGATTTATTTTTTATTTTTGAGCTATATTTTGACTTTCATCATGATTGATTTAATTGACTTTATTGATGATGATATTTTTCTTTAGTTTTATTTTTATCTTTTGAGCTATATTGTGATTCTCATCATGATTGTTTTTAATGGACCTTATTTCTTTTCATGATGATCCTTTTCTCAAAAGGTAACATGCATTGATCTATCATATTTAAATATGAGATTCTTCTATATAGGCTAATGTATGTCATCTTTTGATTATATGTGCTTAATTAAGATATTATTTTGATCGTTCATCTTTAGTGACTATTTATTGGATATCTCTTCTAAAGATGACATTATTCGTTTTATGACTTTTTATAGCCTTATATGCATTGAGCAAGGGGGAGAAATCAATACTTGATTTATCCCTAGATCTTGAAGTTTCATTTTTTTTGCTATAAGTGCTTTGGAACTAGATACGCATATTTTAAGGGGGAGCAAATAAATTGGTTCAATTCATTTATACCCTTTAATATGTCGTATACGTAGTTCATCATTGACCCATTTTTTTTAGGATACTGATATTTTGTGAAAGGTTTATGAGAGTTTATGCAATTGTTTTCATCATATTATCTCTCTCTTTTTATGAGTCATCTCATTTAATTTCGTATTTTATCTTGATGACGATTGTGCTTTCTTTGATTTGGTTTCTTTGTATGTTTCATTTGGCTTTCCTTGTTGAGGACTTATCCAATATTCATGATTTTATCTATATTGGTCATAGTTTGAGGGGGAGCATTCAATTCGACTGAATTTCTCTTCTCAAACATTGTTTCTCCTTTACCTTCATGTTTATTCATATAGCATGATAAGGTAATTGAGTTCAAATGCATGAATTTTGGATAAGCAAATAGATTTGCAAATAATGAATCTTTTTATATCAATTGCTTCTATTTTGATCATTCATTTATTTTGTTTCACTATTTATCTGTGGACAATTATGACTATCATAGTTTCATTGATCAATGTTTCAAGTTTAATATTTCAATTGATATCAAGTTTGTCTATTCAATATCTCAATTGTATCTTTCTACTTTGATATCTATTATTTGCAATTATCTTATCCCTATGGTTTTTGACTGAATTTTTTTTCTAATTCTCTTCCAAAAGTTTTTGGATGTCTTTCTTGGATTTCATGTAATACTATATTTTTGGATGTCTTTCTTGGATTTCATGTTGGTAAACTATCTATTGATTATTTTCAAATTCTTTTAGTTTTACCAACTATTTGTGTTTTGACAAGCTATTTTCTATTTGGCACTCTACATTGGTATGTAGTTTCTATACTTGTCTTTACACACTTCTCCCATTGTTCCTCATTTAGTATATCTTGATCATGATTGTCTATGCCTTCCTCCTTTACTGCTTGAGTTTGGTTTATCTCTTATTATGGGGGAGCTTATTTTTTGATCATGTCAAAGGGGGAGAAATAAGTTTAAGTTAGCACACTATCTTCTCGTAGTATGTGTTTATTAGTGATATATGCATCTATCGTATCTGTCTTAAACTTAACCGATTTGCCATAATCAAAAAGGGGGAGATTGTTGGCCCAATGATTATATTGTGTTTTTGAATATGGCTAATCAGTTAAGTTTAACATAATGATGTCACTAATATTCATATACTCACTATCATGTTGCTACTTAAACTTAGCATGTCCTAATTGTCCTGTATTATATTGCTATGCTTGTATCGTACTGCAACATATTTTGCTGGCCTAACATGTATTTGTAGACATGCAGTAAGCATGATCAAACATTATCAAATAGGACATAGGCAATGAAGAATTAATGATGGAGCGAAGACGGCGTCATACAAAAGATTTCTCCGAACCGCCTAGCGACCTATCCGGGGCCTCGCATCGGGGGTTCCGCTGCCCGGTCAGCGGACAGGGTCGAGGGGGCAGCGCCCCCCGTCGGGGGTTCGGGGCGAAGCCCCCGAAAGGTATTCAGATTTCCAGATCTGTTTATCTTTGGACGACTGCTGCCAAGGAAAAAGACGTCTTCATGACTGCTCACATATCAGAAGAAATGTGTCATCAAAGGGCTCTTGGTTTTCCTACTTGTTCTAAGTCTGTAATCTTCAATTTATTAAGTCTAGGAGAATGTGTACGTTGAGTCGCACTGAGTCATCTCAACCCCTAGCATATCTCTCCAAAGCTCTACCATACAACAGACCAATTCCTGAACCAAGCCCAAGCTCCACAAAGTCCAAAAGCCCAATGGACCAATTCTGTCTGCTGGAGACAGAGTTCGGGCCGAACTCTGCCTCCACACAGAGTTCGGGCCGAACTCTGTCCCCTGATTTCCAGCACCCTGATTTTTAGGGCCTGCTTGCTACAAGCTGTCCAACGGCCAAAAATTTGAATTATCCATACCGAATTCTGGCCGAATTCTGCTTATCCCGAACCCTATAAATAGGCCTTGGTTTCTCTCATTTGAAACCATCCACTCTTCTATTCTTCTTCTCATACATAGCCTATATAGTCAAGAGCCTTACTCTTCCAATCTACTAGCCACAAAACTTCCTAAGCCCCAAGGTGCTCAAGTGCGATTCAGCTAGAAGTTTTTGTGCAAGAGTTGAAAAGAAAAGTCACTTGGACAATTCCAAGTCGCTTGGAAAAATCCAAGCAAATCGCCACTGCGATCCTCTGTAAGAAGTTGACGTGCTCTTCTGAAGAAAAGGCACGGGTTGTAAACTACTATTTCACAAATAGTGGATTTGAATCCTGAGCTAGAGTTCTCAGGCCTGGACTAGTCCTCCACGAGGAAAACCAGGTTAAAACTGCTGTGTTTGCGTATGCTCTTCTGATCTTTATTTACTTCCGTATTTCCTTCTGATTTATTTACTATCTTGATAGTTATTTTGTGGAGGTGATATAGTGTTAATTTTTATTTGGTGATTATCGACACAAACTCTATTCACCCCCCTCTAGAGTTGCCTACACCTGTGTTTTCAACAAAGACCCACAAATTTGGAGAAGGAGGAAGAAGTAGCTCCCAAAACCTTGCTAGAGTCTCCACCAAGCCTCCTTGAGCTCCCCAAGTCCTTAGCACACCAAAGGGAAGAAAGAGAAAGAAATTTGGAAGAGTGGGATGAAGAAAAGAGTGGAAAACCTAGGTTTATGGTGGCTGCCATATTTGGCCTTGTGGGGGTTTAATAGGGTCTTGCCAAGCCCTAAACTCTTCATGACAAATAGTATTAGGAAGGTCTTTAAGGGAACTAAGTGGTTTCGCTCTAATTAGTGCTTGTACCATAAATAAATATGACTAAGGCCAACTTAAATAGAGATTTCTAATTTATAAATTTGGTTTAATTATCATGCTAGTGGCCTACAGGTAGGAAAATTTTAATTGGTCGAAAATAACCCTAACCGAAAATGTGGTAGTTACAATAATTGCTTTATTTGCTCATTCACAAAATTAAATCAATTTACAATATTCAAAGTTTATATTTTAATTAAATACAAAATTTTACAAAATTTGAAAGGGACTATCAACATATCTGACTAGTCTTCTAGGGTTGACCTTAGCATATACCCATGTCTCCCCCAATGGTCCAAAGCATACAGTGGTCGCAACTAATCTAAAAAATGGTTTCCAGTCAGGAATGGAACGAGTACATTTCTAACAGCAGTTCCAATAATTGAAAAAAATTGTAAAACATTAAATAATAATGAAATACATGATGAACATATGAGCATAGTATCAAGGAATGGAACATAGAGTAAAAATAAAGGAGCATGGTAATAATGACAAGTGCGAACAATACTAAAGCTGATAAGACATGCAACCAGCAAGGTATAAAGTGGAACCAGAAATAGCACCTATCTAGTATGTTGAAATACTACTTTCAACATGTAAATGGCTAGGGGTAAGTACCGACCAACCGCACGTGTCGCGTGCGGCTGCTATTATTCACGTAAGACAAATGAGATATTTCTGGGTATATTTACATGTCTACTAATATATTTTTCCGTCCGACTAGTACTAATGGATCCAAACAGGTCATAAACACGAAAATCATACATTAGTCACAAACATAGTAATCACGAAATATAACATGTCATGAATCCATAAAATACTACATCGTGTAACCATCGTGTCGAGAATCAACAAAATTAATGTAAAATAATACTGAATACATGAATCATAGAAGTTATCAAATATGAAAACTATCAGAAAATGTACTCGTCTGGGGTCCTTAGCTAGCTAAACAGATAATCCTATGGGGTCCAGAATACTCCAATTGGCTAGGATCGATGTAGTAGATTTTGGAAGTCGCAAGAGAATAAAAAATATACGATTAGTCACGTTCGAGGATTGATGTTCAAGGATTTTGTTTAAGAGTTTTAGCCAAAAGACCACGAATATAGTTTATAGATATATTCTAAAAATACTTATTTATAGCCTCTTACAAAAATATGCATATATTAAAACTCATGAAGATATATTACTATATAAAATATACTTATATTCAAAAGCCTATTAATATTATAAGTTTAAGCCCAAGACACTAAAATAATGAAACCCAACAATAAAATGGTATTAACTTACACAGAAAACATAATATGTTTTAGAAACATATTTCAAGTCCAATAACAATAAGCCCCAAAATTACTTTAGATATAAAAGAACCTACTGTAAAGACCATTAAATATAATTCATCCAAACTTTATATATATATATATATATATATATATATAATATATATTATATATATATATTATATAGATATATATTATATATATTTAAAGCCCAATAATAACGTTAGGCTCAAAATAAGCCCAATTAATATAAATAGAATCTAACTAAATATTTGAGACCCCAATAATTGAAAAAATATAATTTTTATTTTAGTTATAAAACCCCAAAGGACAAAATAACCTTAAAGTCCAAAATTAAAGCCCAAAGAGAAAAACAATTCTAAAGTCAAAAATTAAGGCCTCGTTTGGTACATTGTAATGTAATCGTAATCGTAATGTAATCAAATGGAAAAAATAATTTTTTTTCATTTGATTACATTGCGATTACGATTACATTACAGTGAACCAAACAGGGTCTAAATTATAATGGGACTTAGAGTCCAACCCAATAATTAAAGTCCAACTTATATATTGGCTCAGCCCAATTACCTATTCAAATAATAATACTAAGAATAATAATTATAATTATAATAACCTATATACTGTACACACGTTTAATACATACATAAATAGTAATAAAATACTAGTAGTTAACTATTAATTTATCAAACAATAACTAAACAAAATTTTCAAGGGAAAACTCCCTTAAGTTGGCCCGGCCCTGCCCATGGCCTGACCCGACCCAACCACAACATACACCCATCCCCCAAACTTCTCTCCAGGAGAGAGAGAAAGACAATCCCAAAAAATGAAGAAGAAGATGAGTTGAAGGAGGAGGAGAGAAGGAGTTGAGGGTTCACCCTCACTCGACGAGGTAGCGCTCAGCTTCGAGGTCCGGTCACGGAAATACCATAAAAGAAAAGGACATCGCCGGTGAGACTGATCGGTGGAGGAGGGGACGGCTACGGCGGCGCACGAAGCTTGCGTGGAGGACGGTCGCGAGGAAGGACGGGGACCAACCGCAGCCGCGGATTGACAGAGGGCAGCGCGTGAGATCTTCTCTGGAGTCGACGATAACTGGATCCCGCGGAGGGTGGCTCGGCGGAAGAAGGAAGCTCGTGCAGCTCTGGCTCTCGGGGAGGGGGGCGGATGCAGGCGGTGGTGGAACACGATGATCTAGGGAGCAGATCTGGCATGGCATAATGGTACGCTGCAGCGCGACTCATTTGTCAAGGTCACGGCAGAAGTGGGGTTGGAAGAGTGGCGATTGTGGCAGGTGGCTGGTCGAAAAATGGGGAGTGGTGGTGTTTGGTTGTTGGCTGTGGCTTGGGTAATGGTGGCGGCGGCGGCGAGGTTCTCTGGCCAAATGCGACATTTGCGGGAAAGTGGTGGCAGATACGATTTATGGTGTAGGCGGGGACTTGGTAGTTCTGGCGGTGAGGTTGGTTGGCTGCGGTCAGACTGGGGGGTTGGGGAGTCGACAGGAGTTTGATGCTGGTACGGTGGCATCATCACCAAGAGTTGTTCGTCGAGGCTCTCAACGGTGCTGAGGGAGACATTGTCGATCGGGCGGGTCATGGGGACATGCGGTGGTAATGTTGGTTCAGTGGTAGTGGTGATGTCTAGGATGATGGGGGTGGTGGCGTAGGTGAGTGGACGACCAGGAATTTGGGAACGGTGGTGGTGGTGGTGGTGGTTATTCTGTCGGTTGTGGCACCGCTGAGTACAGCTCGAACGTTGTCATCGGGTATGGACTCAGAATCGATTGGTCGGGAAGGAGTTGGCAGGAGGTGGTCAGGGAAACTGTGATAGGGATGGCCGGCCTGTGAAGTTGGTGCCACGGTGGTGGCTCTGGCCAGCGGGGTGGAGGCCGGAGTATGTCGGCGATCGGTGGCACTTGGTTGTAATAGAGGATAGGAAAGGTAATGATATGGACACGGACACATGGGTCCGGCCACGGTTGTGATGGTTGCTTGGTTGTGGCGATGGAATTGTGGCTAGTAGGATATAATTCATTTTTTTAAGTTAGGAGAATGGCCTCCTTAAATAGGAGTGGGGCTACTAGATCGATAAAGATTATGAATTTATAGGATAACTCATCCCTTAGTTTAAAATCAAATAAATCTTTTAAACAAAAATTAATATAAATCATAATCCATTAATAGATAACAATATTAATTTAAATCAATATTTAACATAATCAAATTTTAATTCAAAATCAAATAATTGATTATCATAATAATTTAAAAGTAGCATTCGGTGTCACCAAATATTTGTAAAGTATTTCATGTAAATCTCATCTCTATTTAAATATATAGACGAACCCTTTTATTATTCAAAAAATTTATATAGTTATGATTTCAAAACCATTTTTAGAAATTTTGAAAGACCAAAATAATAACATATTTCATATTTTCAATAACAAAATCCAAGAATAAATTTATTATAGAACTAAATAGTATTTTTCAAATTATAAATTTGACTACTTTTCAAAATACAAAAGAAAATAATATCATAATACTTTATACAAGGTTTTTAAAGCAAAATTCCTTTCTAAACAAATATGTAAGGTAAAATAATTAAAATGAATTAATAATAAAAATAATTCTGAAAATTCGGGAAGAGGGGTTACAGCCACGTGGCCTATCCCGCGTGTTTTGGACTGGGGTGTGATAATTTTTTGGAAATCAATGAGAATGATAGAGAACAAGTTTGGATTTTTTGTTATCTTTTAGTTTTTTTTTAGTTAGTTTGTTAGGATAAATATAAATAAGGAGAATTTTATATTTTGTGTGCTGGTTAGGATTTAACTCATCTTATGCATAATTATTTAGAGATTTATTTTATCTTCTTTCAATTGTTTTATAGTCTATAAATAGTTTGTAAGTTCATAAGTTATTGATAAAAAACGAATCAAATAAATTAATTAAAAAAAAAAAAATCTATTTTGAGTTTGTATGGTGCGATGGCAAAATTTCAAATTGGATCACTTTATCTTATTTTCTTCTCCGCCTCCGACATTATCAACATGTCATTCTAAATCAGGTATTACTAATTATTGTTATTTATCATTTTTTATATGAAAATTATTTGTAAATTTATAATAGTTAATTGTTCATGTATCATTTAAAAACTTCAACGTCCAATTTATCATAAAATTTTAATTTCATACAAATTATATTTATTTAGGTCTTCCTCCCGTGACACCATGGGCTTCATGTTTGTTGTCAACTGGGCTCCAAGTAGAGCATTATGTAACGCCCCAAATGTTGCACCCCGTCCGAGGCCCAGTTGCATAACCTGTTCGCGGACCAAGGTTAAGCGGGAAGCTTCCAGAACATTCTAGAAGATGGCGGAAGGCTCTAGAAGATTGTGGATCTCTCCGGAAAGCCCAAGATCGTTCTAGGAGGCCCAAGAACCTTCTGGAAGGCCCTTGAAGTTTCCCTTTATGTCGTTATAGGGAATAAACCTGGAATATGCCATTCCAGTTATGGTAGAATGTAATAATCCTTGGAATATTCCTTCCAGGACTTTTCTTGTATTGCTCTATGAGCACTTATAAAAGGGGGAGGCTCTCATTTGTTCCTCACCACCTAAAAAATGTAAGCATTCTCCAAGTCAATAAAGAGAACCTTACGAGTCCATCTTTGCTCCACTATTCTAATTTTCTTAGCGATCTAGCTAAGGCGGTTGGGAAGGCTTGCACGAGTCTTTGAGGAGAAAGACAGTGCACCGCACGGGACAAAGTGCTAGCAAAAACACTAAGTCCGTGACAAGTGGTATCAAAGCAAAGGTTCGATCGCCGTCATGTCTTCGACCGAAGCCATCATCAACGAGGAACCGGCACAACCCTCATCGCCTAAGGAGAAGGCGAAGACCTCGAGGAAGGGAAAGAGCAAGAAACCGTTGGTGGAACGGGCTCTTGGCGAGTTGGCTGACCGGGTTGAGATGCTGGAGAAGGGCGTGACGGGCGTCGAGTATTAAGTGGAGCAGAACCAAGCGGCTCACGAGGAATTCGCCCAAGGTTTGGAGGCGGATGTCGCCACGGCTATGTCGGAGTTCCGAGAGCATCTCCGCGAGATGCAGGCTAAGTTCGAGGAGGAACGAAAGGCCACGAAGGCGGAGATTGCTGAACTACGCAAAGAGCTACAAACCAAGGCGGAGGTCCTCGAGAGGGCCATTGCTGGTAGTCCGACTCCGAGGAGGGAGTCGACGCTGTCACCCTCATTTCTCGTATTTCCCGTATTTTGTATTTTTACTCATATCTGGATTTTGGCATGTATTTTTATTTTTCCAAACATGTGGAATTCGGTATTTCTCGTATTTGGGATTTAGTCATGGCTTGGTTTTATTTGGGTTTGGGCTCGGTTTTATTGGTTCGGGTTAGGATGGATCACCCTAACCTATGCTACACCCTCATCCCACCACAACTCCCCCTCTTTATATCCCTACCTACCTCTCTCTCTTCTCATAACTTTCTCTATTAATTTTCTTCTTCTTCTTCTCTCCTTCCTCCACAACTCTCCTAACCCTAGGCAAGTGCATCTTGCCACTTCATGAGAACCATATTTTCTTGGTCCATTTGCTAGATTAGGACATGGAGATCAACATTAGTTCTTGGCTTTTTATGATTTGGAGTCTCTGTTGATGTAGATCTAAGTTATTGCTATTTTCAGATTTTACATGTTTTGATTCATTTTGGTTGGTTTTCTTTGAGTTCTGATGTTACCATGTGGGAGAACTTTCAGTTTCACCCAAGTTGGAACTTCGAAAATCCGGATTTGGGGTTCGGATGGCCAAGTTATGAACTTGTGAAGCTTTGGGTTCTTCTTTGGTTTTCTTGCCGTTTGGAGAAGACTGTGAGCAGTGTGCATAGCTGTTTAGCTTACGCACACAGAGCTACGCGCGCTCTTTAGCGCTGCGTACGCAGGCTTGAGTACGCTTCCTGTTGGAAGCGTGTCTCCTTGAGCGTGCGTGACTTTCACACACTGCTCCCTGTAGCATGCGTGACTTTCACACACTGCTCCCTGTAGCGTGCGTGACTTTCACGTATGCTGTTTCCTTGAGCGTGCGTGACTTTCACACACTGCTCCCTGTAGCGTGCATGACTTTCACGTATGCTGCTTCCTTGAGCGTGCGTGACTTTCACACACTGCTCCATGTAGCGTGCGTGACTTTCACGTACACTGCTCCCTTGTGTGTGCGTGACTTCTCACGTACACTGCTTACTTGAGGGTGCCTTGGTACGCAGACTTGAGTAAGCCTTGCGTGTGTGCTTTTGCACGTATGCTGCCCCTTGACCCCTTGCTTAGTCCTCTGATTCTTAGAGTTTTGGTTTTATTTCTTTAAGCTTGGCTCTTTTATAACCCTGTCTTTTGATATTTTATTAGATATTTCATGCCCATTTTATATCCTTACGCCTTTTGTCATGAACTTGATTTTACTTAATATGTTGGAATGACCATTGTACATGGCTTGGTATGGCAAGGAACTAGCATAACACGACAGTGACCCGTAGTGGTGCACTCCTGACATGACCAACATGACTTGATAGTGGCCCATGGCGGCGCACTCCTGACTTGACATGACTTGATAACTTAACTTGACCCGCCTTGACACCGTGGGTGGTTCTTCTTGCTTGCTTGTTAAATCCACTTGTCCTGTCTTGCATCATGTCTAGGAGGGGACTCCTGAGTACCACGGTCAGGAGTACCTACTGAAATGGACTAAGGTTAATAACTAGAATAATACAGTAGTCATGAAGAGATTGACACAGCTACAGGTAATCCCGTTACCTGGGCGTTCTTGGGATCTGTAGCCTGCCGTCGAGTAGGGCACATTTCCAGCGCACCGTCGAGTGTTGCACCCTCTAAGTCACCTAAGGGTACATTTGTCTCCCGGGCGATGTACCCACCTGAATTCAACCCTAATCTTTTGTCCTGGGTAGCCCGGATGGTCTGCAGGGCTTGTGGCTGTGGAACAATCTCACTGCATCTTGTTAGTAATTAGGCCTGTGATAACCCTAGTTAGTTAAAGTAGTAAGCCGTAGGATCTGCTTGGCCGTGATTGATTGAATGAGGTATAACCAGTCTAGTCCTGTCTTGATCCCATGCTAGATTGCTTCCTGTCTTGATTACTTACATTATTATCTTGTCGATAAATGGTGGGAAACCAAGTTCTGTTCAGATGAAGGGTTACAACCCCGGTCCTTGTCTGGTTTACGGGTTGTAACCTGGTTATCGGAATAGTCCCATGGTTATCTCGTCGTATATCACCCTGCCATGTTTTCGTAAGTTTTAATTTTTAATATTAGATTTTCTGTGCTGATTGCTGGCTTTTGTTCTTATTTCGTGGCCCCCTTGTGGCACTTGCTCTTTCTGGGGTTGACCCAGCTGATTTTTGTGTGGCCAGATTTCAGAGCAGCTCCCGATGATCTACCAAGCTTCCAGCCCAATGGTGGCGACTAGAAGGAACCCGGGCTACGAGTGGGTTTTCTATTTTGTTTCGCTCACTCTATTGTAAAGTTATTCTTTTGAGACGTTTAGCCGACGAGCACCTGTTAGCTCGATGCACTTTACTTACTGTCTGTCTACGGGCTGTAGACATGATTAACAAATCCTAGGGTTGATCATGTACGACTAAACTCTTGCTAGTCCTAATATTTTGTACGACTAGCTTCATGATCAGCTGATATGTAATATTTGGGACGCCTTTTATTGTATATTTAATGATCATACATCTTGTAATTATATTACTTGCTTGAGATTGAGACAATAGGCTTGACCTTAAGAGACTATTGGCTTGTAGTAAACCCTCATATCTAGACAGCCGTGACCGTATAGTTGAGATGTATTCTATTTCAATATACATAGCTGGCTATGTCTGCCTCCGCTCTCCAGTATTGGTTCTGGGGCGTGACATGGTTTAAGTGGTGGCCCATGCAGGTCTTGTCAATCAAGAAATGTGAGGGTTTACCGAATAGATGTCTCAATCAGTATTCGCCCTTGATCTCCTCCCGTATTTTCAAATCCTTGAAATTTTTGACCTGATTACATGCTTGTATCGTTGATCTGTCCTGGTCCTTCCTTATTGTTTTCCTGTGTCGTCTTCCTCAGCGGCACTGTACCTGACCCTGCCGATCAGCGAGGTGGAGCACGTCCCGTGGATCAGCAACAACCTGGGGATCAAGCCCAGCATTCCGGAGTCGCCTCCAGAGTTGTGCCTACTGGAGGAGAGTCACCAGTTCAGCCCGTCCAGCCCGCAGAGCCAGATGATGGTACCTTAGTAGGCCTCATCAGAACCTTGATAGCTTTCCAGGATCGTCGAAGCGACACCCTGCACCAGACAGTTCAAGATGCTTTGACCCGAGGTGGACATCTAGGGAACCAGGCGGCCAACAGCTTCAAGCGATTGAACCCTCCTTTCTTCGACGGCACCGAGGATGCGATTACCGCGGATGCATGGCTTCAGGATACCGAGGTGATTCTGGAAGCAGCTAGGACACCCGAGAATGAGAAGGTGGCGGTGGTACGCCTGCAGTTATTGGACTTGGCTCGCAATTGGTGGGCGGCGCAGGCCATGGGATTAGCGGCACCCATTGCTTGGGCAGTGTTTAGAGAGAGATTCCAGACGAAGTATTTTGATGCTGTGGCTCGGTACGACCTGCAGACCAGATTTACCAACTTGAAGCAAGGAGGCAGAACAATCGACAGTTATGCATCGGAGTTTTCTAGACTCAGTAGGTTTGCCCCCACCTTGGTGGCGACCGAGTTTGATAGGGCCCAGCGGTTCCAGCAGGGACTGCATTTGGAGATCTTGTTGGCAGTTGAGCAGTTTGAGCACCAGACGTTCGATGCAGTCTTGAGAGCAGCTAGGAGGCATGAGTATACCTCCCAGAGGATCGTGGATAGGACCGGAGGTAGGAAGCGGTCCCACAGTCAGATGCACCAGTCATCAGCTCCAGCCCCGGCAGCTAGGGGATTGACCATCGGAACTCCGAGGCGGGCGACCTCAGTAACGTCGGTTCAGCATTCGACCCCGACGTACCCGCAGCAACAGAAGCAGAAGCAGACTTCCGCGATGGGATGTTCTCATTGCGGGAAGCCAGGGCATGTGGTGCAGACTGCCGCAGGGCACAGGGATTGTGCCTGGCTTGTGGAGCAGCAGATCATAGGATAGGGGCTTGCCCGAATAGGGGTGGTTCATCAGCATCCAACCCTTCTAGCTCATCGGTGAGAGGACCAGCCCCAGCACCAGTTCAGCAGCAGCAGTATCAGTCTTCGAGGCCCTTGCCGCCTCAGTCTCAGGCATTCCAGCAACAGCACCCCCAGCAGTATGCACAAGCCCAAGCTCAGACCCAGAATAGGTAGAGAGGTTTCCAGCAGAGGGGACCAGCAGCCAGAGGACAAGGTCAGGCCATGATGATGGCTATGGAAGAAGAAGTTGCACCAGGTGAGGTAGTGGCAGGTACTATTCTCGTCAACTCCTTTCCAACTTCGGTGTTTGATTCTGGTGCATCGCATTCATTCATGTTTGCACGATTCGCGACACGGATAGGATTGGAGCCCGAGTCATTATCAGTGAGGCTCAATATACTTACTGGTAATGGTCTTGTGGGAGTAGATCGAGTGTTTTCCTCGTATCGGATCGTAGTTAGCGGTAGGGAGTTCCCCGCTAGATTCATAGGGTTTTCTATGGCAGACTATGATGTAGTCTTAGGCATGGATTGGTTGAGGAACCAGTATGCTAGGATAGACTGCCATATTGGCAGAGTTGTCTTTAGTATCCCCGGCGAGCCAGAGTTTTCGTTTTTCAGAGGCACAGTGGAGCCATCTTCCCCAGCATTGCGGATGGCAGTAGCAGCAGTGCAGTTACCCCGGATAGTTGAAGAGTTTCCAGATATCTTTCCAGAGGAGCTTCCAGGGATGCCGCCGGAGCGGGAGATTGAGTTCACTATAGACTTGATTCCCGGGACAGCACCAGTGTCAGAGCGAGTCTACAGGATGGCGCCTTCAGAGTTGGAGATTTTGTATAAGATGATTGAAGAACTGAGGACCAAGGGATTCATCCGTGCAAGTCGATCGCCTTGGGGAGCCCCGATGCTTCTTGTGAAAAGAAGGATGGTACGTCCAGGCTATGTGTTGATTATCGTACCTTGAATTCGGTGACAATCAAGAACAGATACCCTCTTCCGAGGATAGATGACTTGTTTGATCAGCTCAGAGGGGCTTCAGTGTTTTCGAAGATCGACTTGCGGTCAGGATACCACCAGATCAGAGTCGAGAGTAGGACATCCCGAAGACAGCATTCAGATCGAGGTATGGACATTGGGAGTTCCTTGTTATGCCCTTTGGAGCAACCAATGCACCGGCCGTATTCATGGACCTCATGAATCGCATTTTCATGCCTTACTTGGACCAATTTGTGATTGTGTTCCTAGATGACATCCTGGTCTACAGCAAGAGTGAAGCAGAGCATGAGCAGCATCTCAGAGTCGTCCTTCAGACACTTAGGGAGCATCAGTTGTACGCCAAGTTCAGTAAATACGAGTTTGGCTCGACCGTATTTCGTACTTGGGTCACATCATTACCCGAGGAGGAGTGGAAGTGGATCCCCAAAAGATTGTGGCTATCGAGTCATGGCCGGTACCCAGCTCAGTGGCAGAGGTTCGCAGTTTCCTTGGATTGGCCGACTACTACCGGCGGTTCGTTTCAGATTTCGCGAGGATTTCAGCGCCGATGACCCAGTTGACCCGCAAGGATGTGCCGTTCGTTTGGACAGCAGAATGTCAGGAATCATTTGAGAAGTTGAAGCGAGGTTTGATAACGGCTCCCATTCTTACCCTTCCAGATGGGACCGGAGGATTCACAGTTTTGCGACGCTTCAGGCAGAGGATTGGGATGTGTCT
>JANAVB010033814.1:1092701-1316149 GCA_029216955.1 Iris pallida
ATCCATCAAACCATTTACTGCTCCTCAAACATCGGGAGACCCTTTGGCGAAGTCAAGCTTCTATTAGTTAGTTTGAAGCTTTCAAAAAAAGTGGGTTTGCATAAATTAGGGATCAAACAACCCCCTGCTGAATGGAAAAGTTCCATTCCCACCCAAATATAAGCCACCGACCATAATGTTGTTTGACAGTACTACATTGCCGAGTTAGTATATCAACCACTTTGAGGTGATGACTGATCGTCTTCAGCAGATGCTCGACTCACTCGAGTATTTGTCGGTGTTTAGCAGGTGTTACCTATGACTGGTATCGTAGCTTGCCAGATGGTTGCATAACATCATTTACATCACTAAAGCAGATGTTCCTGGAATGATTCTACGAAGGAACAAACGACATGACCATATCGGCCCTTATCAAAATTAAACAAAGTTCTGATAAAACTGTTGAACGTTTCATAGAGCGCTTCCATCGCGAAGCACTTAAAATGCCTTTGGGCTTCCCTGATGCATTGACTATAGATACATGCAAATCAAACTTGTTACATATAGTCAGCATGTAGATAGAACCCACGCAATTTCAAGATTAGGGCTCTTTTATAGTACCAGGGCAACTGAAGACAGTGCCAATAAGTTCAAGCATCTAGGCATCCAGATGCCTAACCTCAAGAAAGATAGCATCCTACTATCAGCAGTAGGGGTCGCAAAACAACCATAAAGACAAGGAAACCATGGCTATCAACGTGAGTCAGTCGGCACCTACAACAACGGCACCTCCACAGAGGGGGCACCACGTCCTAAAGAAGAGTATTCCTTTAATGAGGACGACATCCTAAGCATATTTGATTGTCTGAACAAGAGCAACAAACTTTAACTGTTCGACGCTAAACGGCCAGATGAAGTAGGTAAAACTGACAATCCAAAATATTGTATGTATCACGGGTCCTTGGGGCTTCCAACCAGGGCGTGCTGTGTACTCAAAGGAAAGATCCAGGAGTTGATCAATGCCAAGGAAATCACTCTTTAATAAGACGATAAGATGGTGACCGCCAATGTCGTCTCTCTACACTTTGGTGACTTCCTGTTCAACTGGTATAGAATGGTGTTCCCTATCCCAAAGGCTACCTTGGAGATCGTCAATCTCCACCAGCAAGAAGTGACAGCTTGGTACCTTTATCAACTAACAAAGGCAAAATCATATGGATTCATCCTGATTGGGTAGTCGACTTCGAACCGAAGACATCTACTGCTTCTACCAAGTCAAAGAAGACGACCAAATATAAATCATGTCATATGACTTCAAGAGAATCTATTGCACTGGATGATCTTGTTCCCCCTCTGAACACTACGTTCACTCTCGCGGCAACTTCATTTTCTCTTTAACGACTGTGTCACCGAAGCCAGAGATCAAATACCAATTAAAATTCCATCGGTATAGTCAACAGTCCCTGAACTGATGAAGAAGATGGGATACGACCTACAGAAAGCGCTTGGTTTAAATGATGGAAAAGGGTCTCCGATACCTTTTTTCTATATTTTCAAGAAAACCAGTCTCGTGTCGGCCTGATTCTAGACATATCATTCTTCCCCAAAAGAAGAAATCCTCCAAAAGTAAGACACGACTGAAAGACTGCAACATGGTTTCTTTCTTACCTGTTCTGGAAGAAGAAGCCATGGCTGATACTAGGTCTGGGAGGCTCTATCTCAGAGACTATCCAGAAGGACAGGAGAATGTTGTCACTCCTCCTTCTGTATCCAATGTTCTTTCGGCATCATCTCTTTCTACCATAAATGCTCCTTCAGCATCATTGCCTCAAGCGAACCAGCCCTTTCTAACCTGACAACAACTAACAAGGGTAAGTAGTCGGCTCGCTTTGATAAAAACACAAAGAAAGCTCCACTACAAGGACTCAAAAAATCGTATAATTTTGACATATTAGATCAATTAGCCAATACTCCAGCAAGATTATCGATTTTCGAACTCCTATATCTCTCGAAGGAAACTCGAGAAACATTAAGTGAGATTTTGATACAAGTGATGCTTGTCTGGCACATCTAAAAAAAACCAGACAAAGAACCTGTGGCATGCTCTCATTGCCATAGTGTGATAGAAGTGATTCCAAATATCACCTTCACTCAAGGTAACATGTTACGAGAAGAAACCGACATGACTGGCCTCGCTACTTTACAGGGTATATCGATACAATAAAGGTTGATCACATTCTGGTTGACCCTGGATCCGCACTCAGCACTATGCGAAGACTCTATTGGATGCACTAAGGATCCCAATCCATAACCTCTCTACGAAGGTCATGATTATTCTTGGATTCAATTCCGGGAGAAGCGAGCAGTTGGAAAAGATCCGTCTAAGGGTCTAAATTGGCAATCTTCGCACAAAAATCACCTTATATTTGATTGACAATCACGTCTCCTACAATGTATTGTTAGGAAGACCGTGGTTGCATGAACATAACATCGTACCATCTACCCTCCATCAATGCTTTAAATATGTTGATGACAACGGGGAAGTCCGGAAAGAAGTTGTTGATCTCAATCCCTTTCGAGGTATCGAAGCCTATTATACGACTCTAAGATGTACAAAGAAGAATACGTGAAAGTTGTATTGGCTATGAACACCGAAGAAGACCAGAAAAAAATCCAGACGAAGTCCTGGTAATTCCAATTAAGGGACGCATCTCTTGTCCCTCATCTTCTCAGATGCTGACCATTAATCTCTCTCCTCCTACTAAGCTTCCTCCTATATAGAAAGTGGACAAAGGAGATTACCTCTTCTGAGCCTCTTGTTGTCGACCTACGTCGTAACAAATCTCCTACTTCCCCTCCTCTTGTTATTAATCTCGACAAGCCATCGGCCAAGGTTAAAAATACTATTGTAAATATTAAAGCAAATATCAATAAAGCAGTATCTCCTTTGCAGTATATTGATGTCAATTATTACATACAGTGTTATTTAAAATTCTGTACAACTTTACCTCTTACCTTGGAAGCAATTCAACCCCTCCAAGATGAGATATTATTTGAACCGGTACCAAACTCGTTCTTTCTAATTCCTTTTCGAAAGAAAAATGAGCATCATATCCTCTTTAACAAAGGATTGAATCAAAGGGCTATATTCGATAGTGATTCTGAAAATTATGATAGTGGACGAATTCAACTACGTCGTTACAGTCAATAATCCAAGAATATCATTCAGAAAATGGGCTATAACTTCAATCTGGCCTTAATGGTGGTAAGGGTAGGTGAACTCCTATTCGTATACCCGCCCCGAAAGGAAAGTCGTCGCAATATTATAACAAAGAAAAAGCATGATTAGGCTATACTATGCCAATCTCAACCCCAGATAGTTTTGAGTCTGATAAAGAAGAACGGTCTAATTCTTCTGACTCTTCTTCATGGGATTCAGACACCAGCGTAGGGCACATCCATCGAATGACTTTATCTTCCAATATGGTGACCGCTAAATTTTTAGAAGACGATGATGACTTCATCGAGACTCATGAGACTGAGCCTTGGCACAAAAGATAGATACTCAATAGGAACTTTGCTTCGAACAACGTGAACTACCTACTGAGGATCAATTAATCTAGATCGACGTCGGAGACGAAGCTTCTCCGAGGCCAATCTTTATTAGCAAAAAGTCTTCCTAAACAGATAAATAAGAACTGATTTAGCTCATTAGATAATACATTGACGCATTCGCTGGAGCTATGAAGATATGTCGGGGATAGATCCTCAGATTGCTACTCACAAGCTCAATATTCTGCCAAATGCTAGACCAGTTAAACAACAACAGTGATGATTCTACCTAAGATAATGGACGCCATAGAAGCTGAAGTCAAGAAACTCATCGCCTGTGGTTTTGTCAAGGAGGAACATCATCCGGACTGGGTAGCTAATGTTGTCCCGATTATGAAGAAAATAGGGAAGGTCCGAGTCTGCAATGACTTTAGAGACCTTAATGCAGCTTGTCCCAAGGACGAGTTCCTTTTTCCAATCATGATGTCATGATCGACAACACTTGCGGGTTTGAACGAATGTCTTTCATGGACGGATTCTCCGGATATAATCAGATTAGGATGAACCCCAAAAATAAAAAAGTATACATCTTTTCGTACTCCTCTAGGAGTCTACTGCTACACAGTCATATAATTTAGTCTCAAAATGATGGTGCTACCTATCAGCGGGCCAAGAGTACCATCTTCCGTGAACACTTACGAAAAATAGTCGAGTGCTATGTCAATGATATTACTGTAAAAATTCGTCTAAAAAAGATCACATCCAAGACTCAAGGACTATCTTTGATTTAATGCATCAGCATCAACTCAAAATGAATCCCATCAAGTCATTTATGGGTGTCTCTAGTAGCAAAAATTTTGGATTCGTTATTACCTCTAAGGGTATACATGTCGACCCTGAGAAAGTCAAAGTCATCCAGGAGATGCGTCCTCCACGCAACCTAAAAAACTACGAGAATTCTAAGGACAACTTACGTATATCAGAAGATTTATCTGAAATCTCTTTGGACGCTGCAACCGTTCACTCAACTAATGAAGAAAGATGTGTCTTTCGTTTGGACCGATGAATGGCAGCAAGAATTTGAAGACATAAAGCGGTACTTGATGAACCCTCTAGTCCTAGTTCCTCCGATCACAGAAATATCCTTCCTGATGTACGTTCGAGGAATGGATCACTTTCAGGGTGCCTTCCTAGCCCAAAAGAATAAGGAAAGGCATGAGCAAGCGATTTATTAACTTAGTCGCACAATGATCGGTACTGAATCGATACAGCCCGGTAGAAAAAGAATGTTTAGCCTTGATATTCATCGTCCAGAAATGCGTTATTACATCACGGGCCAGACCATTCATGTCATCTCCAGAGTCAATCTTCTACGGGTTCTGATGAAGAAGCCTAATAGACTCAAATCCAGATTGCTATATGGGCAATACTGCTAGCATAGTATGATATGATCTATGTCCCACAAAAGTCTATCAAAGGTCAAGTCTGGCTGACTTCCTGGCTACTCATCCAACTCCTGAAACTTTAAAACTCTACGACAAAATTCCTAATAAAACTTTAGAGACCAACATGATTTCAGAAGAAATACTCGCTTGGCGTCTATTCTTTGATGGTGCATCCAGAAGTAGACCCAAGTATCATCATTACTGGAGTAGGAATCATCCTTGTATCCCCAGAAGACTAGTTATTCAAAGAGCCTATTCTTTAGATGAGCCATGTTCTAATAATATTTTTGAATACAATGCTCTGCTCATTGGTCTCCAGTTAGCTAAACAGCTAGATATCGACTATCTTGAAGTATACAGGGACTCTAAGCTGATTGTCAATCAGGTTAGAGGTACATACGAGGTTCGACATCAAGTTCTTATTCCTTATCAAGAAGCAGCAGTTAAACTGGCTGTGCCATTCAAAGGTTTCTTTATTAAGCATGTATGCCGAATATGTAATACAGAAGCCGATGGACTTGCTAATCTAGCAGCTGTGTTAGTTGTCTCTTTGAAAAGGCAACAGTTAATCGTCATCGCTAATCGAGAATTATTTGTGTCGAGAATAATCTGAATATTGAATTCAGTAACGGTTGAGGTTTGCACTACTACCGAGGACTGGAGGGCTTCCTTCATCTACTTCGTAGTGCATAACATCCTACCAGAGGATCCTAAAGAAGCAACGACAATTTATCGCCGATCACTCCGATTCTACTATTCGTCCAAGACACTCTACCGTCGATTATTTGACGGTATGCTCCTATGCTGTCTTGCGGGATATAAAGCAAAATAGATATTACATGAAGCTCACGATGGTGTCTGCAGTGCACATCAGCCCGGTCCTAAACTACAGGACCGTATCAGACGTGTGGGATATTATTAGCCTACCATGGTGGCAGATGCGATTGAATATGCGAAGAAATACAGGGCATTTCAGATTCATGTAGATTTTATCCACCAACCGTCAGAGTTCTTGCATCCTACCATAGAAACCTGGCCTTTTGAAGCTTTGGGTATGGATATCATTGGTCCTATTAATCCGCCATCGTCTCGAGGACATCGGTTTATCCTTGCTATAACTGAAATTTCTCAAAATGTCTAGAAGCTATTCCCTTAGTAGAAGTTAAGACAAGTAGTGTCATCAGCTTCATCAAGTATGTGATCTATAGATTCGGTGTTCCTTAACGAATCATCCATGATAATGGACCTCAGTTCGTTAGTCAAACATTTACTCGATTCTGTGATAATAATCGAATCAACAACATCGCTTCTACGGCTTATAATCCTGCAGCTAACGGTTTAGCTGAAGCTTTTAACAAAACAATTATCAAGATTCTCAAGAAGTTCGTTTCTGCTAATAAACAAAATTGAAGCAAAAAGCTTAGAGAATGTTTATGGGCGTATCACATCACTGTATGTACCCCGAACGGTTGTACGCCTTTCTCTCTGGTGTATGGATGCGAAGCTGTCTTGCCATTAAAAATTCAAATTCCATCTCTGAGGATAGCTATCGCCAACGAACTCACAGTTGAAAACAATGACCGTCTTCGACTTCAGGAGCTTGAAGCACTCGACGAGAAGCAGCTACTAACTCAACAGCTCATTGAACTATACCAAGCCCGTATCTCGAAAGCCTTCAACCGTAAAGTCAAAGTACGAACATTTCAAAAAGGCGAGTTGTCCTTACTGTCAGATGTCCTATGACTATGACGCACATGAGCAAGGGCAAGTTTGAGCCAAAGTGGGAAGGTCCTTATGTTGCAAGCAAAGTTTTCTCTAACGGAGCTTACCAATTAACCAGAATGGACGGCCGAATCGCTATGATGCCTATCAACGGCAATTTCTGAAGAAATATCATATTTGAAAGTGTGTATTATGTTTCCTAACAAATATTGTATATATGCAAATCTTTGAATTATTATCTTTTATTCACTCTTCTCGTGAATAAATCCATAGATAATAAGTCTCCAGAAATTCTCAGCGGAGTCTTAACCTATAACTCCACTTTTTCTAAATAATAGAATTGGGCATTTCTCTATATTATTTCTCTATTAAAACCTTTAAATGAATATTTTAACTTCACTTCCAGTACCTAAGATTTTATTTTAATCCTTCTAAACTAATTTTATTGATTTCCTAAATTCTATTAAAATTTCTTGATAGGATTATTATTTCTTAACTTTACTTCTTTTTTCCAATCAATGTCTTCCTGGGCTGAGACAGTCCAACTCCACCATTCCAATTCCTTTGTAAACCAATGGATTAGACTTCCTTATTCTTTATTCATTTAAATTTCCTTTCAATAAATCACTTGGGTCGCACAGCTGTGAGCCCATCACAGAGTTTTATTCCCTTAAACCCATTTCTCTCAAATGTTCTTCTATTCATTCATTCATCCTGCCATCTATTCAAATTTCCAAATTTCAACTCTGCTTCCCTCCACTCCTCTACTACGATGACGACGACGATGAAGCGGCGCTCGAAGGAGAAGACGAAGCTTCCAGAGATTTTCGACCCATCGTAATCGTCCAATCATAACAACCTTCTCATCCTCGACCTTCCAATCATAACGGTTTCCTTAACTGTTTCCTACCCAGCTCACCGCCGACGCCTAACCATCGCTGCCCGCCCAAAAGTCGGTCGTTGACCGTGCAACCATATGCCCGTTCATCCACCACCTATAAATAGACCCCCAGACTCCTCCTTCTTTATTACTCATACCCACGGCGAAGCCCTGTTGCGCTCCACACTGGTTCTTCTTCTCCTCGTGCTTCCGAAGTTCGGCTATGGCGAAGTGAGGCTTAGACGTGCTCTGCAGCGAAGATGAAGGTGACGAAGACTCTGTCCTCTCGAATCAAGCATTTTAGTAAGTATCGTTCCTTATCTCCTTTGAATTTGATTCTCAGAGTAACCTCTCCTTCTTTGTGGTTTAAACTCGAATTTGTACTGTGTCGAGTAAAGTCGATCGATCGGACACGAAGGATCGACCGTGGGGAATCGAATTGGTCACTCTTCTCGTTGGTAAGATCTGTTGTGAACTCTTCCTGTTCAAAAGATTTATGCACTTTTTTCTGATCGGTGTGTATCGACAGTCTTTGGATCAATCTGATTATCTGGGTTTTGGAGTTTGCATTAAGAATTATGTCGGTGAGTTTTCTGGATTGATTCTTGAGAGTTTTCTCCAAATTTGGAGTCGATACAATTCGAATCAAACTCATATTGTCGCCTTCTTTTCGTGCACTTTATCTGTTCGATGGAATGCTCATGAGGACTTGTCGTCAAGCCGTGGACTCGGAGACACCACCATCGGACACTGGACTGTTGTGTCAAACTGCCGTGTATCAGTAGGGACTCAGGTATAATCCTCTTATCCAATTTTTATAAACTCGTTGAATATTGGGGGTTACTCTGTTTTGTTGAGGGAGAATAACTGGACGAAGCTCGTGTCCTGGGACAAGGCCAGTATTGAGACAATACTGCAAGGTGTTGGACACGAGGAAGTTCTTCAAAAGAGGATACTAATAAGTTCAGGATTAATGTAGAGAAGCTATGGGTGATTGATCAGTTGTGAAGAATTTTAAGTGGTACTGTATAATAGCCGTTAGGTAATAATCTGTGTGTTCCTTTAATAAACTGGCAGAGCCAAGTTCTTGTGACCCTTGGTTAATTCACCTATATGACATTCAGGCTAAGATCAGGTAAGGGCTCAGGTGTAGTGAGCATAAGTCATGGTTTTGGAGAATAGAAATATGTTGCTAGTCTTAGACCAAGAGTTAATCTTCAGTAGATAAGAATGTTTGGAGCACCCTCACTTGGTGAGTAGTGTTAAATTAATTAGTAATAGGTATATTCTCTAGTATTTGGGATTTGGGTAAAGGATTAGAAAGGTTGATAGACTCTAGAACTTGATTAGGAACTATTTAGAAAGTTTCTAACTACACTCTTACTATTCCTAGGTGATCTAGAAGACTTGGACAAAACCCGGAATTGAGGCAAGTACATGTACTCAGTATTACCATCATTGCATGCATTGCACTTACACTTGTTATCGTGTCATTTATTGCACTTGTTCCCGTTGCTTGTATTGTTTCTCGTGTCGATTGGGGGGCGTACTAAGACATGTGATTGACTAATATTAGACAAATATTGCCTGATAGCATACATCGTATGCTTGATGTCCATTACATGCGTGACTGATAACACTGTCATCAGACATGCCTGATTATTGATTGTTTGATAGCATTGTCGTCAGACATGCCTGATTACATGACTGATATTATATTCTATATGCCTGATTACATATTAGTCCCCACATGTTGATAACGTCCAATTGCATTGTACACGTAGCTAGTGCATACTTTATATTCACCTTGCTCTCTATCTTTCAGTTACATTTCACTATACTGTTCCATTGATCTTCTATGGTGAGTTTTATTGAGTTACATTGTGCTTTGCTCCATCCTGACTGGACTGTTGATTACAGGTGAGATTGATTCCATAGACTGTCATGGCTAGCAGTGGAGCTCTTTGAGATATAGATTCATGTATAGGAAATTGATTGAATGTACTTGAGTATATGTTGTTGTTAGATAGTTTTATCTTTTACCGGCTTTATACCCGAACATTTATGTATAAGCTTGTAATAATTGTATAGTGATCTGTGATGATTGGTAGTGGATAACCCATGTTAGATGTTGTGATGAGAATATATAGATGATGACTAGACCAGACGGCTCACTACCGCTGTCAACGACAGTGTAGGCCGGGCATGACTCAGCCTGTACCCGAGGGAGCGGGGCGTGACATAACCATATCTTATGGTGTATCCTTAAAAGATTAACCCATAAGTGCTTATCACAACATATCATCACAACATTGTCTTTTGGAACCCAGTTGTTTTAAAAGATCTTCTATTCTTGAGCCCAGTTAGCCCAAGAGTAATCAACAGAGGTATGAATTTACGTCCGCATTACCTCTGAATTTTATCATCTATGACTTGTTACGTTCACATTACCTCTTATAATGTCATCCCAGAAATAACATGTCAAAATTATATTCTGTCACGTCTACATTACCTCTGAACACATATAATGAGTATTGATTATTTTCGAGAAATATGTCACGTTCAGTACCTCTGAACATATTTTTACTCCTACCTATTACTTATGTCTTAAACAGATACATAATAAGTAATAGAGCCATAAAAAGATCATCAATTCGTCATTCCATGCAAATATCATACAAACACAAAAAAGCATTTATCCAAAAATGTTCAAAAAGAGTTATTACATTCATCCCTAAAGATAACTTCATTTTGGAGGCTGAGTGCTAAGGTCAGAAATTGCCTTCTTTACAGACTCTGCTCGCTCTACCCTGGTGGCAATTACCCTCGCCTTGGCCAAATCCCTCCTGGACTCTGGAAGCAAAGGTTGCATTGATGTAACTTTACGTTCTATCTCTGCACTCCGAACATGGAGAAAATCATCCCGTTGCCTAATCAGGTCATCTATACGGCTAGAGGCAAATTGAGATAATTCAAGCACTTCTTCTTGACGCTTCTTAGCTGCTGTGACTGATGCACGAAGTCTTGCCATTTTAGCTTCTAGATCAATGGAAGAGGTAACCTCAGCAATAGTTGATTATATCTCTCCAGATCATATTGTGAAGGAAACCACGAAATTGTCCAGTACGACTCGTCGTTTTTCATATTCACGAGCTATAACCTCGCACTCCGCATCTACCAGTCCCTGTATATTTCCTCTTGTCAATTCCTGATAAGATCGGATAGGATCTTCAAGCTCATTTAGGATCTGTTCTAGGAAGTTGGCCCTTTCGACATTGCCAAGACCGCATATGGCCTCAATTGATAAAGAAAAAGTTCTCCTTACAAAATCGTAAGAATGGTTCTTCTCTATGGCCATCTGAATAAGAATGCTCAAGGAAGTGAAGAAGGCACTTGTGTAAGTTTCGACGATGCTACTTGTCATCGCTGATACACCAGGTGTCATTGCTTCAGCAGGAAATTCTCCTTCTGCAAAAATGGAGGAACAGCATCTTGTGCACAGAAGATTTTGATGCAGGCACCCTTGATGAGCTTCCCTCCATGGCATGAGTCCCAACGTCCAGGGGAGCCATGGTAGAGCTGAGACTAAAGGCGGTGGAAGCTAGCGGGACTTCAACCATTATCCCTATATGTTCTACTATAATTTAAAAAGTTAAAAGTCATTTTATCAAATAAAGAAGCAATGGTAAATATGGTCAGAAACTTAACTGGACCCGGTGGCATATATGGAGTCTCACGAGGCGTGGCATCTCGTTCTGTAACGAGCCTCTCCATCGAAGAAGCAGATACAACTGATTGACTGCTTCCAGCCTTCGAGCCTCCTGACATAAAGCGGTTGCTTCCAGCCCCTGACTCAGCTTGGCCTCTTGGGGCTGCCCCCTTTCGTTTTATAAACTTGTTCAATAGGGGTTCGGATCCCCTCAACATCATCATAAGGATTTTCATCACCCCCAGGGACTTTAAGACCCTCCACGAAGTCTTTATCACCCTCATCAGCATCAGGGCTTCTATCGCCCTCAGCCTCAGCATCAAAGTTCTCATCGCCTTGCGATTCATCAAGATTCTGATCATCATCATTAGGGCTATGGTCGCCCTCATCTTCCACAAGATGCTCTTTACCCACAACAGTAATCTGGCCGTCATTGGCTCCCAAATCTTGAGTCTCTTAGGTTACTTCAAAATTCGAGGCCGCATCAACAGGGTCTTTCTCGATCGATTCATCCCCTAAATCGAAATCCTACAATGCCACTATCATCTCTTCGTCATTTCGAAAAGATGTTTCATACGAGATAGGGGCTACATGAGGTTAAATTATTAAAGGAGCTGGAACTTCTGGAACAGCATCCTTTGAAGTTAATGTTTCCTTGGGGGTCGTGACCCCTGGAGCTTCATAGTAGCCGGTGGCGAGATTAAACCCGCTGAAGCAAATGCCATCAATGTTATTTTAGACAAGGGAATGGTGAACCCTACGACTACTGGTTCTGACACAGTAACCGGAGGGGTATCCGTTGCAGAAGTTGGAGCTGGAGCACTAACTAGTGGGAGATCTGGAGATGAATGTATATCAATACAAATTGCTACCGGATCTACGTCTATTATTTCTGAAAGAATTGTGAGATCAAGAATATCACCTGTCTGATCCCCTGATGGTGGAACAGCCTCCTATTGTAGTGGCATAATCGAATCTTGGGGAGGTTGTTCTGGTGAGGAAGGTCTAGGAGAGGTAGCAGTCCTCCCCTTCCTGGTTCTGATGACCAGCAATTTCCTTCTGGCTGAATGCTTAAATAACGGTTTGGAGAAAAGTAACCTCTTCGGCAAGAGCAAGCAGTTGAGGTTGTGCTACTTCAGGAATGAGCCATTCTCTGCTTGTTTCCTCACTGGCACCCGTGCTCTTCTCTGAAAAGGGGACGGGGTCGATCCTTTGAGAGAGGTTGTTGCTCCAGACGAAAGTCCAGCCTCTATTTGCCACGTCTGAAGTCTGGTCCTGGCTACAGGCTTCTCAACAGCAAATGTCTCCTTTGTTTTCTTCTTTCCTCCAGTAGGTGAAAGAGGATCATCATGAGTTGACTGGGTGGAAGACGTCCTAGTCTTTTGCTTTTTGCTTGCTTTCTTCGCAGGAGACTTCTCTTTTCGTTTCTTGAGAAGGACGCACAGTGGATCTTGAACTTCATCATGGAAACCTGCATCTACGATTTCCAGAGGATCATCAGCATGAACATTTTCCTCAGCCTCAGTCAAATTAATGGTGGCCTTGTTCCCATTATGTGCTTTCCTCGCCTCGACGAAGCTGTCTGTCATTGAATAGCCTTCGAAGAAGGTATTGGCTGAAGTATAAAAATGCGCATATGAACCCAACATATGCGGACCATTCTCAAAAGTGGCAGAAGGCATGGTGAATACAGCCTTCATGCATCTCTCACTAAAGTATCTCCATTCCCGGGCACCATCAATCAAATGCCCAAAGGCTTTAAGACAACTCATTGCGTTCCCGACGTGTAACTGGTCATAGCCAAACTGGCGAGCGAAGCGGCTTGGCAAATACAGCTCTAAGTAACAATTATTCTCAAACTGATACACTAGATAAGAAGGCTGGATCATCTTTGGCCAAGAAAAAGCATCTGGAGGTGGATGTAGAGCAAAGGGCTCTAAGTCTGTCATAGGAGTCGAAAAGTCCTCATACCCAGGTGGGGGAGTAATGGAGAAAAGTTTCCAGTCTGCGCCCATATTTAATGCTTTTATGTAATCAAATAGGGACTCCACCTTCCATTTAGCCTTTATGAATCTACCAAAGAAGTTCGCTACCAGCGCTCCTCCAATGCCAAGAGCCGGTCCATCAATGAAGGATGGTGTAGTAACAACCAGTCGAACAAATATGTGTACGGCATCTCCGTGCGAGGAAAATTCTTCCAAGAATTGGGATTCTCCATCATGGCGTCCGTGAATGCTCGGAGTCCCACGTATAGCCGACTCGTCATGGCGGATAGTATATCCATCTTATACCCGAATACTAAACGCACGGCGGCGAATAATATACCTCGATGTATCCGGTAGACCGTACTGGCTCCCGTAACTACAAACCTTCGCAGCCACAAAGAAAGGAAGCCTGCTAGAGTGGCCTCTGGAGACAAGGTTCTACCACCATGTCTGATATAGCTCTCAAGAGGAGTATCGACAACATAACCATGCCAGTCCTTAACCAACTTAGTATTGATGCGGCCGAAGTCCTTCATCAACTTGAAAGTGGTTTGAGCATCGAGCAGCTCAAAAGGGCTAGGATCATAATTCTGTTGCTCCTGTACCTTATTCTCTTGGGTATGACCCAAGAAAAGGTATAACAGCCACTTGGACGTATAGCACGTCCCGGGAGGCTTGGTATAGTAAACATGAGTGCATATCATAAAATGATACAGTAATTCGTCAAAGACCACCACCATTCGAGAATTCTTCTTGGCCAATTCTTTAGTTCATCCTCTGTCGGCACATATTCTTCATAGGGATTCTCTTCCATTGGCAGATGAGAGATATACTGCATCTCATGCAAAGTAAAGCCTATTTCTCCATGAGGAGTGACGAAGGTGCCAGTCATGCTATTGTATCTCTCCGCCAAGGCCAAAAACAGGTTGGAATTATTCTGGATCCCGCAGGAAGTAGTTAAGACGGCTTCGTAAAGCCCCAGTTCGGTCGGCTTTTCACGAAAGTTGTTCAGAGCCCACACTGAGAGCATGTTCCAACGTACGATCTCTACGTGCATCAAACCCGTCTGCCTCATAGTTGAGCGAGGGTATTCTCCTTCAGAGGTAGCATATGTGTTTGCAAAGATCGGTATTCTGAGAGGTAGCATCAAAGCCGAATCATCAGCTGGTACGCAACTTGGCTATAAACCTCTCAAGTGTGTACTGTACTTCTCAAAAGCACAGAAGAATATGCCCCTCTTGCGATCCCCAAATTTATGACATATCCTTCCAACCCTAGCTTATTGGAAAGGAGTCAGGTCCCATGACATCTTCCTTGGGTAGCTAGTACGAGCATACTGAGATAGGGACAGGTTCCTTATCATTTTAGGGTGATACACTAATGCATCCCCCCTTAGGAAAGCTCGAATTTCCTTCTTTGACTTTGGTTGGGAGTCTGCATCTATGACTTCTTCAAAAAGGAAATGTGGCTTCTTATGAGGAGCCTCATCCGCAATCAGAAAATGGGTGCCATTCATCAGGCACAGTAGAGTCTTGTCTTCTTGGTTTTCCAAAAGAGTTCATCTAGCAGGTGGCCTGTCATACTGCGGAAAATTGATATGAGAAAGATTCTCTTGATACTCTGACACCCGAAAGGTAGAGGCTAGTACTTCAGCATAGGGATATTCCCTCAAATCAACTGCAAAAGAAAACAAAGAGTTAGAATCACGAAAGATTGTTCTTATAAAGTTTATTAAGAATTTTTGTGATTATTTAAAAACTCTGCGCCAATCATGAATGGCACATAGCACACAAGGATAGTTCTCAGATGGCACAGATAGATATGACAGTTCTCTGTTCAGTTCATAGTTTGTGCATGACATTGGACAGATGATTGGCGCATACATCCTGATTTATTTAATTTGTGCAGTATGACAATACGTACATCATGGCACATGGCGTATGATATGCTGAGAATGTGCAATGTGTGATTCAGGCCAACACTCTGAAAGAGGTAGCACGATTTGAAATAGTGCAAGCGTCGACCAACACTCTGAAAGAGGCAGTCGACGTTGGCTTTGATTACGTCGCGCGCGAATGGCGCGAGCGTGCTGTTCGTCTTCCCTGACGGGTTTTCTCACCTTCAAGAGAAGGGTTTGCTTCCTCACCCCGTGTCGATGGCACCACATGCTGCGGCACCATCAATGGCGGTACGCGCGATGAAGTTTCGGCTACTTTCTTGCCTCTTTTTGCAGCAGTTTTTTTGGGTGCCATTAGAACAGGTGGAAAGCTTCAGGAAGTTAATAGGAAGAAGAAGATAGAGGAGTTCTAGTAGAAAATTTTCTAAGAAGTCTATTTCTCTTTCATCTATGGGCTATTTATAGCCTAAAAACTAAACGTAACAGTCATGCCAATCGCGCACAAAATGCGAGACAATAAAGATTCTGTGGTGCGCCAAACGCACAAGGCCGCTTCTTATTCAAAATATTTCAAATTTCAAAATTTTTGAAATTTGAAAACTTTGAAGGAGGTCATGTAGAAGCTCAAATAAATTAAACATTGCAATACGCCATTCACAGATAGTATCAGAATCTAAATATCAAATGGCGCTGGAGGTTAGATGGCGCTGAGCATCACATGGTGCCTGTTGCCACGTGGTAATCTTCCTTGAGAAGCCAAACGACTGTCATCGTGACTGACAGCACGTCAGTCGAAGAATATCTCTCCGAATCCTGAGCGCACATCGCTCGAGAAGAACTGCCAGAGTCATTATGAAGCTTGTCGTTTATTATGTGCCATACAGAGTTAGCACAAAACAACCAATTTTTCCTAATTGTGAAATATTTGGTGCTTTTTCACAGATGGTGCTCATCTACAGTATGCACCATTCATCAAGTGGCGCCAATTGATCAATCATCATCCAGAAGCAGTTAGATAACGTGGCACGCATGCCACTAATCTCAAAGAATACGCATGTAAAACTTCCCATGACCAAGTGCATCTCTCTCACAGAATGCCATGCATCCCATGCAGTTAAGCCAACCGTTCGCACATTTGGGTGATGGTGCGTCAATCAGCGCCATGTACCAATTAGAATAACTACTTAACAGTTATTCCAGAACTCTATAAATAGAGTTCAAAATCACTTCATAAGCATCACTAATGATCATAATCTCTTGACTGAGTTGCTACAGCACGTTCAAGGGCTTTTCTTCTTCGACATCGCATCATCCAAGGGATAAAGTGATCGTCTTCTGATCAGATTCCTATAGTTGTACTTCCCCAGAATCAAAATTGTACTCTTGTACTTTCTTTCTTAGTTTGTAACTTAGTTTTCTCGAAAAACTTTTGTTCTTGCAAACACCTATCACATGTTCGTAGTAGTACAACTAAGTCATTGCACTACCATGACATCGCATTTAATACGAAGCCTGACCTGCATAGGCCACCACAAAAACATGTCACGACCCGCACCCGATGTAGGGGCACGAGTGTGAAACAACGCCCAGCCTACGCTACAATGTCGACGGTAAAATATTGTATAGGTCAACTACAGTATCTAAACAGTATGACAGGTGTGAGATATAACCTGTCGACAGTATAACTCATCTTTGTACAGAGGAATAATATGTATATAGAATCTCATACTCAATCACAAAAATTCTAAATGAAGATAATGACACGAATGATATAAGATAATGAAATGATGAAATATAGCTTAGTAGCAAAGTCGATACACAACACAGAGTCTAGAATTCTAATATTAATAAGTACTTATCCCTAATAAATAATACATCATGAGTCTCAATAATTGGATACAAATCCAACAATAATGATGCTATCTAAGTAACAACCGTCTAAGGAAAACTAAGCTACTCTATCGAGAGATCCACTCCTTGGATCTTTGGAGCACCGTAATAGGTAGGGCAACCGTCATCTGAAAAAAATATCCAGTCAGGATTGGAGCGAAGTACATTTCCAACAACAATTCCAGTAAATAATATAGACTATGTAACAGTAAATATAGAGAATATACAAAAAATAATGTCATGTACATGAGCATGGCATATATGGAAATAAGGTAAGTAAACGGGAAAATTAGGATCAACATGTACAGTAAAATCAGGAAATACTATATAAGTGAGTGAGTACTAGTTTCAACAAGTGACCGGCTTAGGAACTTGCACGGGAAATATGGCATGGCTAGTCATACGTGTGGTGTATGACTAACACTCACGGAAGAACAATATCGTGCACGGCAAGGGTATGGTCACATGTCTACACTACTACTCCCCGCCCCCGACTGGTAAAGTGGATCCAACCATGGTACGTTATGACACGGGATAATCTGAGAAGGTAGCTAATCCTCACAGGAATTAGTGTCTATAAAATACACAAGAATAATCATAGGACTTGCACATGGTATACCAATACATAGAAATAACATCTCATGCCGGGATCCGGGAAATACCAATCTGTGTAACCAACGTGTTGAGAATTCAAGGATATCTACACTAAATACACGAAACATAAAAAATACCATAGACGAAAAATTATCAAAGAATGTACTCGCCTAAAATCCGATGTGAAGTCCCAACAACATCAGATACGGTGCCTTGAAGACCTGAATAAGGAATATTACATCAATCCTAAGTTTTGGAATGAAAACAAGTCAAATTAGTCCAAACCTAGGTCAATAAGTCAATTCTAGGTTAAACTAGTCCAACTTGAATAAACTAGCCACTCCTAAGTTGTATGAGTTAAATTCTAGGGTTTTGAGTCCATACCCTAAGTGTCTAGGCTATATTAGTTATAGGGTAAACTAGTGTATCAACCCTATCCTAATCCTATATAAATAAATGTCGAAAAGTCACATATGTGATAATATATAGGGTATATACATATTCCAATATAATATATAACAACATCTCCTATCTATCTAACTTTACATGTTACCTATTAACTACTTAACACACACACACACACACACACACACACACACACACACACAAACACATATTTATATATATATATATATATATATATATATATATATATATATATATATATATATATATATATATATATATATATATTACCCTAACTGTAGGCCAAATTCATTTACCTATACATAACAGAACTACCCACCCAATACCTGAATTCAGTTAACCCCTGTCCAACCTATCCCGTGGCCTAACTGATTACTCTCCTTAGTCACATAGGAATTTCCCAATTCTTTCTCTTAACTGATACCTAGCGCCATATGCATACAAACTATTTTCCTCACACATAATCCTATCTCCTAGCTTTATACTCCTTCTCCCTGTCTTGCTAATGTCAAGAACAAGTGTTACATGTTGTCATTACAACATCACTCCCTTCCAACTATTCCTCTATCAATCTATCATCAACTATCTATGTAACTATCTAACCCATTATATATATATATATATATATTATCAGTATTCATGAAGAGCACTGCTCTCCTCCACTACAACAAAAAGACCTATTAATGACGCTTGATAAGTAGATTTCATGACGGCTGATAAAGAAGCGTCATCAAAGTTCAGCAAGACTCCATTCTATGACAGTGTCCAATATAAACGTTATTGATAGTCTTTCAGTGATATGAGCGTTATGAAAAAAAAGCACCAAAATTTAAGTCAAAACCTCCACTCTCCCGCACTTCTCCCGCACTTAAGAAAAATCCTAAACCCTCATTCTCTCTCCTTCTCCTTCTCCTTCTCCCTCCGTTCCCCAACTCCCCAACTCGCCGAGAGATGATGGATTACGCTCGAGGGATGATGGATTTGAAGACTCTCGTCACTCGCACGCTCGAAAAGAAGGGTGTACTTGCCAAAATTAGGGTTTGTCCCTCTCTCTCATTTTTCTCAAATTAGGGTTTCTCTTCGAAAATTAGGTTTTCTTCTGGATCATTCTGATCGATGTATTCCTATGGGAGAATCTATATACTAGGGTCTCTTCCATACTAGGGTCTCTTCGAAAATTAGGTTTTCTTCCGGATCCTTCTTATTATTGTCTTCAAATTTCCCCACCTTTGCCGGCAGCCAGCGACGGGGGCAACGGGTTCAGATCCCTGGAGTCGGAGTACGTCCGCCGGCACCACCGCCACGAGCCGAGGGAGAACCAGTGCAGCTCCACCCTCATCAAGCACATCAAGGCCCCCATCCACCTCGTAAGTACACGACAAATCGACCAGATCTCCGATCGATCAATCGATCGTCGACTTTGAATTGATTTTGATTTTGATTTTGGTTTTGATTTAGGTTAGGTTTGGTCACTGGTGAGGAGATTCGACCAGCCGCAGAAGTACAAGCCGTTCGTGAGCTGGTGCGTGGTGCAAGGGGATCTGGAGATCGGGAGCGTCAGGGAGGTCAACGTCAAGTCCGGCCTCCCGGCCACCACCAGCAGGGAGCGGCTCGAGCTGCTCGACGACGACGAGCACATCCTTAGCATCAGGATCATCGCAGTGACCACCACCTCAAGGTCCCAATCTTCAATTTTACTCCATCTATATAATCAATTAACAAGAATTAGATTATTTGTTATTGTTCGCTCAGTCTGTTAACAAAATGTATGCATACAATTAATATGTGCAAAATGATAAGAATCAACCGCATTTAGAAGCATCAACAACTTAGCTACCTAGCTAAGATGTCAGTTTAATAAAGAGGATTGCTTAATCTGTATAATTTTTCATATGACAATATTCCTCGGTTTAGATGGAGTTGGTCATGTAACCAGACATCGAGACAAATAAGCTAGAATTCATCCTAAACAAACTAATGTTACATGTTAAACACTTGAAACCCAATAGTGCTTATAGAAAAGAAATATTTAATTAGAGGGGAGGAGAGATTCATAGCTAAAATCAGAAACAAAAACGCATAAAAATTGTTCTCTCTGATCACATTGAGAACCATCAGTTTTAATGCGTAGGTAAGTCAAATATGATTTAAGCTGGTATGTGAAGCTATGAAGGGAAGATTTGATGAACCAAGATACCGACAAATGCTGCAAAAGAATGCTCTGCACACTTTAGCCTAAGTGAAACTAGAAGCAAGCTAATTTGCTCATCAAAATCCAATTTTGACGAGAAAGTATAAAAATTTTAACTTTCTGGACAGTCAAATGTGTCAAGCTAAGTCATGAATAATAAATTAAATAGCTTAACCAAGGGCACATTGCACATTTGAAACAACGAACATGAAAGAAAAATTAAAACAAAACCAAGGGAGAACTACCCATGTGCCAGACTAAACTCTTAGGTTGGTTTCAATCATGTATCGATCTTATATATATATATATATATATATAAATATATATCATTAAGCTTATATATATATATATATATATATATATATATATATATATATATATATATAGCTGAATATATATATATATATATATATATATATATATATATATATATATATATATATATATATATATATCATTAAGCTGAATATATATATATATATATATATATATATATATATATATATATATATATTCAGCTTAATGATATATATATATATATATATATATATATATATATATATATATATATATATATATATATATATATATATATATATATATATTCAGCTTAATGATATATATATATATATATATATATATATATATATATATATATATATATATATATATATATATATCATTAAGCTGAATATATATATATATATATATATATATATATATATATATATATATATATATATATATATATATATATATATATACAGTGTGTGTACGAAAATAACAACTTCACCATGCCTGGTTCAGTTTGTGTGAACTATAGACCTTCACATTGATACAACTCATAGAATGTTTTATATTTGCCACCAGACATCTTCAACAACTAATGCAGGACAAATTCAGCTCTGGTTTGATACAGTGTGTGTACGAAAATAACAACTTCACCATGCCTGGTTCAGTTTGTGTGAACTATAGACCTTCACATTGATACAACTCATAGAATGTTTTATATTTGCCACCAGACATCTTCAACAACTAATGCAGGACAAATTCAGCTCTGGTTTGAACTAAATGTATCTCAACCATGCGCAAGCCAACCGAAGCCAGCCAGTATTGAAAAATTATTCGAACAAAAAGTTATTGATTAGTGTTACCTAAATTATAAATGTTATTGATGACTCCAGCAGACTTGTATGCTCTTGTTTGGACAGGTCAACTGCAAACATGACACATTTAAGTTTGATCCTTTAAGTAGTAAAACAAAAAATCTAGCAGTCAAAAGAATTCACAAGGTGCATGAGAATATAACTGACCAAAAGATAGCCCCAAAAGTTGTAATATTAACACAAAACTCGGCAAGATTTAGGAATTCATGATACATGGATACAAAACTCCAAATTCATAATTGTGCTTGAATAGCATAAGGTTTAACAGCTAATAAGCCACTGTTTCACAGGAAGGTAGCAATGGAGGCAAGTTAATCACTGACCACAAAGGCGTGTTTCACCATCCTTCATTGACATTCCTATTTTGATAAATCGGTATTCAAACATACTAACAACTCTGTGTTCCTCTATCATTGTGACTTGCTTCCCGCTAACAGTGTCATCCAAATGCCACCCATGCTAAGAATTATACGTCTCTTTGACGAATAAAAAGCAAAATAAAGAGACTTTACCTCTGCAATTACCTCTGCAATTACCTCTGCAATTCCACACTTATGACAGTCCCAAAATAGACTCATTAGATTGAACTTCATTGAAGAATAAACAACAAAATATAAAAGCATTGTACTAATGTGAAGTAACACATGCACAGAAGGTGGATTGCCACATGTGGAGTCAAGAGTGCTAATAACAATATTAAGAGCCAAGGCAGGAAAGGAATTTTACTCGTTGAAGAAATTCCTCTTCTGGAACAATCTTGCATAACATTTTATCATATCTTGATGTTCGTCGGGTGAAATATAGGATGAGAGCCAAGGCAAGAATGTCACCATCATGTTCACAGGGATGCTACACAAAAATTGCCAAACCAAATCAGCCTGCTCGTTCAGTAATTTGGACTCAGCAGTATTATTTATTTATTATTATTTTATGTTCAAAGAATCCACTGTAGCTTTGGAGTTATCTTTTTATACTTCTGAACTTGATATATTTATAAACTCTCTTGCAATTTGCAAGATTTACAGGTTAAAGCTTCACCGCCTGCTCAGACCACTTCTCTACACACTGATCCTACTATCATTCAGGTTGCTGTCAACAGTTACTATTGTATACATTCAAGTCACCAATGAAATGGAGATGGAGAAATGTAGAATGGTAGCTAAAGTACTCTATTTTGAGACAATGAAATGTAGCTAGCTAAAGTACTCTATATCTGTGAGATGTTGATGTACCCTATTTTGAGACAATAAAATGAAGAATGGTACTTTATATTACATTTCAATGTTTTGTTATGAATATGGTTCAAAGTGGTTGTTTTCGAATTGAATTGAGCAGTGTTTGGAATGTAATATTTAACATGCAGTATAGAGCGTTATAAATGTGATACAGTGACCATATACAGATCATCTATTCATAACGCTTTGAAAATAAACTGTAGCAGAAATTCAACCTATTAATGACTGTTTTGGAAGAATTATTTATAACGCTTTTAAAAATATTTATAACACCCATTTTCATAACGCTTGGATTGAAAAAAAAAGCGTCATTGTTTGTAATTAATGACGCTTTTTAGCCGTCATTAAAAGGTATTTTTGTTGTAGTGCCCTAAATTGGAACCCTTAACTGTCTAACCCATGCATCTTAATGGTCTGTACATGTGTGTAGTGCACTCGAACCAGTGATACACATAAGGCCTGCTGTCAATCCCCAAGCCAAGCCTACTAATTCCTGATTCTCCCTCCTTCTAATACCAAGTCGAGACCCTTCCTTCTATACCTATTTCCCCTGCTTACTGGCATTACCTGATACACTAAACCCCCTAACACTTCTGCTTGTCTAACCCTAACTCCTAAACTCACATGTGCATATGCTAACCCCAATTCCTGTTGCTAAGGCCCTGTCTGACTCCTAATGGCTGCCAAACCCCCTATTAAGGCCTGGCCGACCCCCAATCGACCTAATGCTTGTACAAGGTTCCTCTTAAACTCTAAAATTGCCCGACTCTCCTTTACTACCTACTGTATTGTTAACATTTTCTTATTACCTACTGATGCACTAGACCAGGGGACTCATGTATCCCCTTTCACCTATTAACTGACACACACCCTCACAACACTCTTGACATTGCACACTGATGCGCAAAACCCACCACTGGCCAATAGTGCACTGCACCCACTGTCATTCTACTTCCCTACTTCTAATGATACTCCAAAACCCCTCTTCTTAATTGCCAATTACCAAAACATAACTCCCCTTCTCTTGATCGATTGCTGATATAAGCAGTCTTGATCTAAGTCACACTGAATTCCTTCTCCTCTATTCCTGTATTGGCCTCTTAACTGATCCTCATACCTACAAGTCCTCTAACTGCTAACCCCCTCTAAACTCTGAACCTGTAATGGGTTTTCCCAACCATATTTCCTCTGTCAAACAGTGTACTCCATATTTCCTCACCCCTTATCCCATACATGTCCTAAAAAAGGGTTGCCCGACCTGCATTCCCTAGCACAGGGACTCCTCTATTACCTGCATACTACTACCTACTACTTGCAATGACCTGTGCATCAAGTGCACAAGTAGTTAGGCCCTCTATTCCAAGCCCTTATATATATTAGTGAGGGGTTGCACCCTCACATATGTTTCCAGTTAGCCGGACTGATGGATACCTACTGCTTGCACATCACATAAAAAACTTTTCCTCAATTCACCTACTATAACTGCATTGGCAGCCCCTTATTCAAACCAACACACACACTCATACTTATATAATAGTGGTTCCTAATTCTCTGTCTCTAATTACCTACTGCTAACACTATACACGAGAGGGGAAGTCCCCTGCTCACATGTGTGCACAGGCTCTCCAACTTCTTGTCCACTCAAATAGGAGCTCCATACTGTCCCTAGATATCCCACACACATGTATACTAACTAACACACAGGATTTCCTTTCCCCTTATATGCACACTATCAAATCAACTGCCTACATAGTACCCACAAATATGAAGGCATATGCATGCACTAATAGGCATACATGGACACTTTTAGAAACACCCACAACAGGCCTATTGACACACACACAATATCTATATAGACACTTACAAATCTATATACCCCTATATACGTTTACATATACATGACACTTATATAATACATATATATATATATATATATATATACATGACACACAATTACACTAGTGCCTAATGACTCACATTCTCCATTGATATATATACTCACCCAAAAGGCCGATACCCAAACCTAACCGTACGTTTTATGAAATATCATGATATCACACCACGTATCCTATTTAGGACACGTACCCAAAATCTTAACTCAAAAAGGATACGAAAATTCCTTTGGGGACACGTGTCGAACACTTGGTGGTCACAATCCCGTAACTAACTAAATGACACCATTCTAAACCATGCAACTATTAGGAATGAGTCCTCTAACACCTATTTCACCACCTATAAGGTTGGATCTAGCCATTAGAGGAATCTCCTACATGAATACATGAAATTAGACTATGAAAATGAGAGATTAGAGGGTTATACCTATGTAGAATGGAGCCTACACAAAGACCCACAAATTTGGAGAAGGAGGAAGAAGTAGCTCCCAAAACCTTGCTAGAGTCTCCACCAAGCCTCCTTGAGCTCCCCAAGTCCTTAGCACACCAAAGGGAAGAAAGAGAAGGAAATTTGGAATAGTGGGATGAAGAAAAGAGTGGAAAACCTAGGTTTATGGTGGCTGCATATTTGGCCTTGTGGGGGTTTAATAGGGTCTTGCCAAGCCCTAAACTCTTCATGACAAATAGTATTAGGAAGGTCTTTAAGGGAACTAAGTGGTTTCGCTCTAATTAGTGCTTGTACCATAAATAAATATGACTAAGGCCAACTTAAATAGAGATTTCTAATTTATGAATTTGGTTTAATTATCATGCTAGTGGCCTACAGGTAGGAAAATTTTAATTGGTCGAAAATAACCCTAACCGAAAATGTGGTAGTTACAATAATTGCTTTATTTGCTCATTCACAAAATTAAATCAATTTACAATATTCAAAGTTTATATTTTATTAAATACAAAATTTTACAAAATTTGAAAGCGACTATCAACATATCTAACTAGTCTTCTAGGGTTGACCTTAGCATATACCCATGTCTCCCCCAATGGTCCAAAGCATACAGTGGCCGCAACTAATCTGAAAAATGGTTTACAGTCAGGAATGGAACGAGTACATTTCTAACAGCAGTTCCAATAATTGAAAAAAAATTGTAAAACATTAAATAATAATGAAATACATGATGAACATATGAGCATAGTATCAAGGAATGGAACATAGAGTAAAAATAAAGGAGCATGGTAATAATGACAAGTGCGAACAATACTAAAGCTGATAAGACATGCAACCAGCAAGGTATAAAGTGGAACCAGAAATAGCACCTATCTAGTATGTTGAAATACTACTTTCGACATGTAAATGGCTAGGGGTAAGTACCGACCAACCGCACGTGTCGCGTGCGGCTGCTATTATTCACGTAAGACAAATGACATATTTCTGGGTATATTTACATGTCTACTAATATATTTTCCCGTCCGACTAGTACTAATGGATCCAAACAGGTCATAAACACGAAAATCATACATTAGTCACAAACATAGTAATCACGAAATATAACATGTCATGAATCAATAAAATACTACATCGTGTAACCATCGTGTCGAGAATCAACAAAAATTAATGTAAAATAATACTAAATACATGAATCATAGAAGTTATCAAATATGAAAACTATCAGAAAATGTACTCGTCTGGGGTCCTTAGCTAGCTAAACAGATAATCCTATGGGGGTCCAGAATACTCCAATTGGCTAGGATCGATGTAATAGATTTTGGAAGTCGCAAGAGAATAAAAAATATACGATTAGTCACGATCGAGGATTGATGTTCAAGGATTTTGTTTAAGAGTTTTAGCCAAAAGACCACGAATATAGTTATATAGATATATTCTAAAAATACTTATTTATAGCCTCTTACAAAAATATGCATATATTAAAACTCATGAAGATATATTTACTATATAAAATATACTTATATTCAAAATCCTATTAATATTATAAGTTGAAGCCCAAGACACTAAAATAATGAAACCCAACAATAAAATGGTATTAACTTACACAGAAAACATAATATGTTTTAGAAACATATTTCAAGTCCAATAACAATAAGCGCCAAAATTACTTTAGATATAAAAGAACCTACCGTAAAGACCATTAAATATAATTCATCCAAAACTTTATATATATATATATATATATATATATATATATATATATATATATATATATATATATATATATATATATATATAAAGCCCAATAATAACGTTAGGCTCAAAATAAGCCCAATTAATATAAATAGAATCTAACTAAATATTTGAGACCCCAATAAGATTGAAAAAATATATTATTTTTATTTTAGTTATAAAAACCCCAAAGGACAAAATAACCTTAAAGTCCAAAATTAAAGCCCATATACTATTAGGCTGTGTTTGATGGAAATATTTTCCATGGAAAATATTTCCATCACAAATTTTCCACCATTTGTAGTGTTTGATAGCTTATATTTTCCATGGAATTATTTTCCAAAAAACTATCATTTTCCATATTTTCTTCTAAAATGGTGGAAAATAAAACTTGTCCAACCGATAGGAAAATATCATTTTCCATGAAAAATAACTATTTTTCGTGAAAAATAATGACAATCAAACATCTAAATTAAGTTTTCCGTGAAATTTTTTTAAAATTCTATGGAATTTTTTTCCTAGGAAAATAATTCCATGGAATTAATTTCTTTTCCACATATTTTCCACCTTGCTATCAAACACAGCCTTAGAGAAAAACAATTCTAAAGTCAAAAATTAAATTATAATGGGACTTAGACCCTGTTTGGTTCACTGTAATGTAATCGTAATCGCAATGTAATCAAATGAAAAAAAATTATTTTTTCCATTTGATTACATTACGATTACGATTACATTACAGTGTACCAAACGAGGCCTTAGAGTCCAACCCAATAATTAAAGTCCAACTTATATATTGGCTCAGCCCAATTACCTATTCAAATAATAATACTAAGAATAATAATTATAATTATAATAAACCTATATACTGTACACACGTTTAATACATACATAAATAGTAATAAAATACTAGTAGTTAACTATTAATTTATCAAACAATAACTAAACAAAATTTTCAAGGGAAAACTCCCTTAAGTTGGCCCGGCCATGCCCATGGCCTGACCCGACCCAACCACAACATACACCCATCCCCCAAACTTTCTCTCCAGGAGAGGGAGAAAGACAATCCCAAAAAATGAAGAAGAAGATTAGTTGAAGGAGGAGGAGAGAAGGAGTTGAGGGTTCACCTTCACTCGACGAGGTAGCGCTCAGCTTCGAGGTCCGGTCACGGAAATACCATAAAGGAGAAAAGGACATCGCCGGTGAGACTGATCGGTGGAGGAGGGGACGGCTACGGCGGCGCACGAAGCTTGCGTGGAGGACGGTCGCGAGGAAGGACGGGGACCAACCGCAGCCGCGGATTGACAGAGGGCAGCGCGTGAGATCTTCTCTGGAGTCGACGATAACTGGATCCCGCGGAGGGTGGCTCGGCGGAAGAAGGAAGCTCGTGCAGCTCTGGCTCTCGGGGAGGGGGGCGGATGCAGGCGGGGTGGTGGAACACGATGATCTAGGGAGCAGATCTGGCATGGCATAATGGTACGCTGCAGCGCGACTCATTTGTCAAGGTCACGGCAGAAGTGGGGTTGGAAGAGTGGCGATTGTGGCAGGTGGCTGGTCGAAAAATGGGGAGTGGTGGTGTTTGGTTGTTGGCTGTGGCTTGGGTAATGGTGGCGGCGGCGGCGAGGTTCTCTGGCCAAATGCGACATTTGCGGGGAAGTGGTGGCAGATACGATTTATGGTGTAGGCGGGGACTTGGTAGTTCTGGCGGTGAGGTTGGTTGGCTGCGGTCAGACTGGGGGGTTAGGGAGTCGACAGGAGTTTGATGCTGGTACGGTGGCGTCATCACCAAGAGTTGTTCGTCGAGGCTCTCAACGGTGCTGAGGGAGACATTGTCGAGCGGGCGGGTCACGGGGACATGCGGTGGTAATGTTGGTTCAGTGGTAGTGGTGATGTCTGGGATGATGGGGGTGGTGGCGTAGGTGTGGGGACGACCAGGAATTTGGGAACGGTGGTGGTGGTGGTTATTCTGTCGGTCGTGGCACCGCTGAGTACAGCTCGAACGTGGTCATCGGGGTATGGACTCAGAATCGATTGGTCGGGAAGGAGTTGGCAGGAGGTGGTCAGGGAAACTGTGATAGGGATGGCCGGCCTGTGAAGTTGGTGCCACGGTGGTGGCTCTGGCCAGCGGGGTGGAGGCTGGAGGATGTCGGCGATCGATGGCACTTGGTTGTAATAGAGGATAGGAAAGGTAATGATATGGACACGGACACATGGGTCCGGGCACGGTTGTGATGGTTGCTTGGTTGTGGCGATGGAATTGTGGCTAGTAGGATATAATTCATTTTTTTTAAGTTAGGAGAATGGCCTCCTTAAATAGGAGTGGGGCTACTAGATCGATAAGGATTATGCATTTATAGGATAATTCATCCCTTAGTTTAAAATCAAATAAATCTTTTAAACAAAAATTAATATAAATTATAATCCATTAATAGATAACGATATTAATTTAAATCAATATTTAACATAATCAAATAATTTAATTCAAAATCAAATAATTGATTATCATAATAATTTAAAAGTAGCATTCGGTGTCACCAAATATTTGTAAAGTATTTCGTGTAAATCTCATCTCTATTTAAAATATTAGACGAACCCTTTTATTATTCAAAAAAAAAAAAGTTATGATTTCAAAACCATTTTTAGAATATTTGAAAGACCAAAATAATAACATATTTCATATTTTCAATAACAAAATCCAAGAACAAATTTATTATAGAACTAAATAGTATTTTCAAATTATAAATTTTGACTAATTTTCAAAATACAAAAGAAAATAATATCATAATACTTTATACAAGGTTTTTAAAGCGAAATTCCTTTCTAAACAAATATGTAAGGTAAAATAATTAAAATGAACTAAATAATAAAAATAATTCTGAAAATCCAGGAAGAGGGGTTACAGCCACGTGGCCTAGTCCTGCGTGTTTTGGGACTGGGACGTGATAATTTTTTTGGAAATCAATGAGAATGATAGAGAACAAGTTTGGATTTTTGGTTATCTTTTAGTTTTTTTAGTTAGTTTGTTAGGGTAAATATAAATAAGGAGAATTTTATATTTTGTGTGCTGGTTAGGATTTAACTCATCTTATGCATAATTATTTAGAGATTTATTTTATCTTCTTTTAATTGTTTTATAGTCTATAAATAGTTTGTAAGTTCATAAGTTATTGATAAAAAACGAATCAAATAAATTAATAATAAAAAATCTATTTTGAGTTTGTATGGTGCGATACCAAATTTTCAAATGGGATCTCTTTATCTTATTTTCTTCTCCGCCTCCGACGTTATCAACATGTAATTCTAAATCAGGTATTACTAATTATTATTATTTATCATTTTTTATATAAAAATTATTTATAAATTTATAATAATAGATTGTTCATGTATCATTTAAAAACTTCAACGTCCAATTTATCATAAAATTTTAATTTCATACAAATTATATTTTATTTAGGTCTTCCTCCCGTGACACCATGTTTGTTGTCAACTGGGCTCCAAGTAGAGCATTAGCAAAAAATAAAACAAAGTGGTTTAAGAAAAAGAAGCAAAGTAGCCATGAGTTGTGATACCAAGTCATAAAATATCTTATTCTCTAGCATTGATTGCTAGTTATATATTTGTTGGAACTTGGAAGTACTACAAGTAATACAATCGATTCATAAAAAGCATTCATAAACGAGTAGATATGAAATGTTCCATTTTTTCACCTGAACATCATATATATTAACGACATTCTTTTACAATATTTCTAAAATATAATCAACCCAACCAAAATAGTCAAAACCAAACAAACCAAAAGAATTAAAAATATAAAACCAAAATCGAACCAAAATTTGCCAAAATCAAAACCGAATCGAATAATCAATTCAGTTTATTCGTCTTGTTTGGTTGAAATATTTTTTATTGTACATTGGGTTGGGCCCAAAGTTGGAATCGGGGTTAAATTATAAAAGATGGTCGTTTTATACATACATTTGTTATATTTTAAAGTTGCATCCAAAGTTGGATTAGTTTTTAAATTATCAAAATTGGCATTCAAAACATATATATATATAATTGTTGTTTTCAAAATATACATATTTTTAATCACAAAATATGCATAAAATTGAGAGTATTTACATTATTGCATAAACCAAAATCGAATAACAAATTTTAGTATTTTTAACATCGAAACCGACTAATTTATTTTTCAAATTGAACCAAATCTCTTATTCGGTCCGGCTAGTCTAAACCGAACAGACCAGTAATCTCCTTAGATCCCCCTTGATAATAGTCTCTCTCAACTCTCACCGTCTTTGCCTATGACAACTACATCTCTAAGCTCGTTAGCAACCTCTCTTTGATCTCACTATATTGTCTTTCAGCCCCAACAAACCACCATATTGCCACTGCTTTGCTACACATCTAGGTCACGTCCCTCTATTCTCATAAATCCCATCCTCAATATCCTTTTATCTTCTAAGTCCTCTAGGTTTTGTACTATCGTTCATCTACTTTCGCTTAACCTAACTAAATATGAGCCATTCATATTTTTGATCATATGTCTCCTATATCTTATTCTAGTTTAACCTTCACCCTTATAACTCCTTAATATCTTTTAATCTTAAGTCCACGTTATTTCAATCTATATCTTGTTATTTTCGAAACAGATCTTTTGATGGAAAATGGAAATCTCGAACTCTTATTTCGAGAGAGACGAAAAATTCGTTCTCCTAAGAAAGAGATGAAAACTCGTTCTCAACCGAAGTTGATGCAACGAGATGAAAGATCGCTCTCAACCGAAGTTGATGCAACGATATGAATAATCGCTCTCAACCGGAGTTGATGCAACGACTTTGCTGGGGTGATAAAGATCACCATTACTCAAAGTAAGATTCGTCCTATTGCGATCTGCTCCCAGAAACCAGCAAGTTTGAAAGAACTTCTGGAACGCTCGATGTCACCTCCTTTCACGAACTCGAAAAACTCCTTAGGACTTCAATGGCAGCGGCAGCACTTCTCTCTTCGTCTCTTTATTTTGGTGTAAATCCTTAATGAAGGCACGAAGAGAGTATTTATAGAGAATGGTCGAAACCCTAATCCTATTCCTGGCCGTAACTGATTGCGAAAAGATATGAGCGAATAATGAAAAGATTTGAATGAATTAAATTCAAATCCCACAATGATCAGATCTGATCTATTAACTCAATCTTTCCATAATCGCTCAAATCTTCCAATCAGCCACATCATACGCTACCCGCGCCCCATAGCCACTCAGCCCGTTGTAGAAGCATGGAAAATATGGGGTTCATACGGATCACAAATTGTCGCATATAAACTTTGGGCCAAACAGGTCCGCATAAAGGAAAGCCGCATGACAGATTCAGTGCCTTATGCGGCCCGTCGACAACTAGCTGCGGAAGAAAGATATGCGGCCAAGAGGATCAGTTCGTCTGATAAAGCTGACAAGTTCTGTCAAAACTGACAAAAATGACAGCTCTGACACTTTGACAAAAAGATAAGACGTGAGACGTCACCAAAAGCAGGGTTCATACGCTTTCATGCGGCCAGAAGGAGTGTCACCTAAGCCGCATGAACCTTATGGGGATCAAACATATGCGGCCCCCAAAGTCTCCGAACTTCATGCAGCCAAGGGTGACTGTGATCCAAGCCGCATGAGCTTTATGCGGCCAAAATACAGAATCTATACGGCTTAAATCCTTAGGCTATATGTGGGCTAAGGAAGTTTGCGACTTAAGCCGCATGAGTCTCATGCGGTCCCATATGGTCGAAAACTGAGAAACTCATGCGGCTCAAAATGATTCCTGCGACAGGATACGTGGCAGGCTAACCAAGTCTTAACAACCCAGATTTGCTGCAACAAAATCCCAACAAATCGACAGATGGCAGCCAAAGAGCGGGTCTTCACGTGCAAATTAGCCACGTGGCCACAGGCCATCTATGCGGCTCAGCATACATACTACTATAAATAGCAGGGTGCCACACCCCTGCAAGAGGCGGACAACCTTCGAAAAGCAATTTCTTCAAGAGCTAAGGACTGCGTCAGATAGTTCAAGGAGTAAGACAAAGTTGATAACACTTTTCCGAGCCTCTACCGTCACCCGCCAGAATCAAAACTAAATAATTGTACTTAGATTATTTCCTAGGATTTCTTTCTAGGCTTTTCTTTGTACAAGCGAGTTTGTAATCAATTTCAGTGTTCCTGTAATACCTGTTTTTGATTTTTTTTAATGGCAAACACGATGGCGACTCTGCTGGGGACGTCCTTCTCTTATGATGAGAAGTTAGTGACGCAATCTGACGCGTCCAAGCTCAGCTTTACACAGCAGATGCTTGTGGTTCGTTTTGACCAACAAGCCTTCGAATAATTGCTCTCTGAAGGGAGCGCCAGCCCATCACAGAAGCGAGCCAACCCAAAGAGGACTCGCAGAACGTCGGCACGCAAAACTGTTGCCCCCGACCAAGTTCTCGAAGAAGCTCCTTCTACAGTCCAAGACGGTGACCAAAGCTCTTCTGCAGCTTTGCTTCCGACCGCAGAGGACCCCACTGTCCCTAAATCCAGCAGAGGAAAATACTACGATGTTGAGTTTTTGGGGGCCCAAGGAAAATCTATGCGAATAAAGAAGAAGCCACATAAGAGAGATGGGCAGTCTGTCCATGCGACAGCCAACTCTGGCCGCAGGCAGACGACACATGCGGCAGCCAACTCTGGCCGCAGGCAGACAACTCATGCGACAGCCAACTCTGGCCGTAGGAAGATAGCCCATGCGGCAGCCAACTCTGGCCGCAGGAAGATGGCCTATTAGGCAGCCAGCTCTGGCCACAGGAAGATAGCCCATGCGACAGCCAATCCTGACCTCAGACAGGATATCTCATGCGGCCCTGTCAGAAGCTCTGTGTTCAACCGTCTCTCATATGGGCCCGACTCCATGCGGCCCATTGAGAATGTGGGATGTATCATTCTGGACTCTTTTTACTATACGCCTTCGGGTGCTAAGTCAAAAAAGTCTAGGACAATACGGGCCAAACAAGCCCAGTCAACTGTCCAAGTTACTGACTGTCGACGGGCCCCGTTAACTGTTACACGGGCTCCTGATGGAAAGTTGTACAGAACCACCCGCGTCCAGTCCCCCAGGGCTAACGGACAGGGTGGATCTTTAAAGTCTCCTCCCAACGATCCAGAGCAAGTGCTTTTACTAGCCACAGATCATGGAGTAAACATGATACCTAAGTACCCGTACGCTCGGGATACCCGAGTCCACAAGTTTGGTACAAAGGTAGCTCAGCTTGCTACCGACTTGCGTGAGGTGATTACTCACAAACGCAAGATGGAAGCATTGGCATGCAGTGAGTCCCTCTCGGGACGTTGTTGCACCCGAGTCATCATCAACTGCTGCTGCAACAAATCAGCAGCACCTGAAGGTCGGCAGTTAGTTTTCCAATGACTGCAGCAGCCAGCACCTGTCCGACGACAACTCAAGAAACAGGTACAAATTTCGGGGGACAAGGAGTTTCCTTTTGCCTCCTGTAATTCAACTCAAAAGGTTCCTCCTGGCAAGGGAGGAAAGAAGACGAGCTCTTCCAGCCCGACAATCTCGGCCAGTATTGCAAGGAGACCCTCATCTGGAGGGTTTCCACCGACAACCACAGGGGGTGTCTATTTAGGCACTCGATCCAAAAAGAAGCTTCCAGCACCCGGGGGTGCACCTTCGGCCGCCTTGAGAGTAGATGAAGCTGGGGGTAGCAGTCCCCTCAATATATGCGACAACCCGGTGTACCAAGAGCACGTACAGGGGGTAGAGGTCCCCCAGAACTGCACAACAGACTTGGACTTCCCTGAGGGCCACCACCCTCACCAAGATGATGTAGCTTCCTGCACAGGGCGTAGCACCCCTTCCGAGTTCGAGGAAGATGACATTCCGATATTTTTTGACGATTTCTCTATACAAGGGTACGGCACAGAGAACACCTCTGCTACGATCCCTTCCACCTCTACCCACGTGAGGACAGTCTTTATGGCGGACGATGATCATGAAGCGCCTTCTGATCGACAATGTCTAGAAGCACTTGAAGCCATGCTCATGTCCTTGGTCAAGTACGTGGACAAAATCAAAGCCGCCTTGCCAACCCAACCGGCAAGGACGCCCGGACAAACAAGCTTGGGACCCGCAGTCAACGCGGACTCCAACATGATTGCCCCTCATTTGGGTGATGATCCCTTAGGAGCATCCGTTCCTTCAGCTGCAGATGAAGCCAAGGAGGCAAGGAGGGAAGTCCAGGAGCTTTGAGCAATATTCAATGCCCGAGACTCCTCTCGGGACCTCAGAATATGGCAGCCATATCGTGTTGCATGGAGAGATGTGCATTTTCTACCATGGTACAAGCCGTTCCATATCGATTCTTATGACGGGAAGACCTCTGCTAGTCGGTACATGACTTACTTTAAAGTCACAACCGACCACTTGCCGTATAGTGACGCCATCCTCACGCGATTATTCATTGGAGCATTGGAGGGGATCGCGTTCGACTGGTACCGCAACCTTTCCGACAACTGCATCCATTCTTTTGACGGCTTCAAGCACATGTTCTTAGAAAGATTCTACGAAGTTGGACATGATGTAACGATGTCATCTCTCATGGACGTCGTTCATGGAGAGAGGGAGCTAACAAGGAACTATATCGAGCTGTTCCGCCAAACCGCAATGAGATTGCCCTATGGCAATCCCAAGAGCTCCTTGATTTAAATCTGCCAAAAGAAGTTGCTTCCCGTAATTAGCCTCTGGATGGGTGACGATCGGTTCAGGGATAAGACGACCTTCATCATAAGTGCTACTAATACAGAGGCAAAATTGAAGAAGGCTCGCCAGTTGGGATTACACATCCCAGACGGAGAGGATAAGGGCAGACGTCCTGGTTCCACCTCCAGCAATAACAATATTGGCGCCACCTCCAACCGGGACAATAAGGGCAAATAGGCCATGGTCGCTGATGCGACCCAGAAGCCCGAACAAAAGCAGGCAGAAAGTTAGTAGCCCAAGGTGAATTACTCATTTGAAGATAGTCATGTCAAACCTATCTTCGATATGCTCTTGCAAGGGGGTAGGATCCAGCTCCCTCCACCAAGACGCGAGCCCCGAGCGACAGAAATGGAGGACCCAAAATATTGTCACTTCCACCGCTATGTCCATCATTCCACTCATGACTGCTTCCAATTAAAGTGGTACATTCATAGTCTTATCGACTCCAAAGCTCTGTCAATAGACTTTGAAGAGGTTACCGTGACGGCGAACATGGTGTCAATTCAGTTCGGCGACTTCCCTCCAACAAGTACTCCAGACGGAGTAATACCTGTCCCTCGGGCAACGATGGAGGTTACTAATCTTTTACCCGTCCGGAGCCAGACATCTAGATTGGTACCTCTCACCATATCGCGAGGAGAGATCATGTGGGTGATCCAGACTTAGTGCCCGAAGTTACCCGGGAGGTGTCATCTCCTACCAACAAGAAAAAAGGCAGGAAGTCTAGATCCTGCCATACAATTTCAGTCGAGGCTGAGGAAGCTGCAGCCATTGTTACCCGGTCTGGAGCACAAGTCCAGCCCGCACAGGATAGTTCAGTCAAAGATCCTCAGCCGGCAATATTGCCTCCCTCTGATGTTCCAAGGCCATCTCAGCCCCCACTGGCGGATAAATCCAAGCCAAAAGAAACCCGCTTCTACAGGCCACTCTGTAATGATGTACCTCAGGGACTGGAGAGACCTTACAACTTTGACATATTAGCACAATTGGCTAATACGCCAGCAAAGTTGTCATTATACGAGCTCCTAAGGCTCTCCAAGGATCTTCGTGTCATATTAAGTGAAGCACTCCAGAATGCTGATGCATACTTAGCTCAGGTCAAGCCTCCAGGAGAAGACCCGCCAACAGATCTACAGGGCAGCGATAGCACAGATGTAATGCCCAATATCATATTTACTCCATAGAACATGTTGATCAAGTCCAATTTGCATGATCGCCCCTTGTACTACACTGGATACATAGGCGACATCAAGGTGGATCGGATGCATATCGACCCTGGCTCGTCAATAAGCATCATCCAAAAAAGCTTACTCCAACTTCTTGGCATCCCTATGCATCGGCTAGCGGCGACCAATACTGCCATTAGCGATTTTAACTCGGAAAGAAGCTATCCCCTGGGGAAGATCCGATTGAAATATCAGATTGGTGACTTGAAGACAGAGGTTACATGTACGTCATAGAGGTAGACACGCCCTACAACACCCTCTTGAGGCATCTGTGGAGACATGACTATATGATCGTGCCATCCGCCCTCCACCAATGCTTCAAGTATGTCAGTAAGCACGGCTTCGTGAAGACTGAATTCGCCAACATCGATCCCTTCAAAGGGGTCGAGTCTTATTATTCTTCGGAGGCTTGTCTATATGAAGAATCCAAGAAGTACATCACTGACAAACTGGAGACCATCACAGGGCCAGAGGAACCCTTGATAATTCATCTCCAGACCCGTAAACCAGGCAAAGGCGCACCTCTTGTCGCAACTTTGTATAAAGAGGTGCCCGGTTCTCTCGTCCAAGCTGCACAGTCGGAACCAATGGTCATTCGAATCCCAAAGTCAAGAGCCAGAGCCCGTCATAGGACGATGGTGATCCGATTGCCAAAATCCATTCAAAGGCAATCGAAAGACACAAAGTCCCTTGCCGAGCCAATTGTCACCCGTCTTCCCAAGACGAGCCGGCAACTAAGTACCGATCCGACATACTCAGGCAAGATAATATCAAAAGTCCAACCCTTGGTGGTCAAGTTGCCCAAGACGGCATCCTAACCTTTAGGATCGTAGGGGGAAGCCGAAGAGGACGAAGAACTCGCCAAATACCTGGTGGCACAGACGGATAGTCCCTCTCCTAATGATGTAATCCCCGTGGACAAAAGAGGCTGTCGATTAAGAATAATAATAATAATAATATGCTATCTAAAGTGACGAGTTATGTACATCAGGTACCTCTGAACTTACACTCCGTTCTTTTCCCCCTCCTCGAGAGGACTCATGTTGCATCTCTACGAGTGACAAGTCATGTATGTTGATACCTCTAAACTTCTGCTTTGATGTTTCGGCTGCCATATATCACGTCCATATTACCTCTGCTGGATTTTGTTTCAAAATCTATTACCCGCACCACCAGTGCGCAGAAGGAAAATAAGTCCATAAAACTTATTCTAATCTATTACTCGTACCATCGGTGCACAAAAAGGGTAATAGGTCCACAAAATTTCCCAACGGGAAAAACAACCACGTCCATACTACCTCTGAGTTGTTTTTTCGTCCATCACAAACAAACCACCCAATACATAGAACTTCCACGTTAATAGCACCTCTGAGTTATTCTGTGTACCCCTATTAGGCCTACTCCTACCACGTCCTCATTACCTCTGAGTAAGTATGTTGGTCTTCTTCCCACTTATTATCAATACTCGCATCGCCAATACACAAAAAGGGTAATAAGTCCATAAAAGTTATCCTAATCTATTACTCGCACCATCGGTGTACCAAAGAGTAGTAGGTCCACAGAATATCATTCAAATCTATTTGCTCGTATTTTCAAATGCACAAAAGGACAATAGGTCCACAAAAGTTCCCCCCAAGGGGATATTCTTTACATTCACAAAACTACATTAGAAGGAAAAAAAAAGGGGGAAGGAAAATCCATTACTCATCAGCAACACATAGCTTGATGAGAATGCCTTCCAGCTGCGCAGTTGAGCGCCCAATTCTCAGTTTGACTCGACGTTCAGCTTCCTAGGATAACCTTTTGGCGTCCTCGAGATGCACATAAGCCTGCCAATTTTCTTCTAATTTCTTCAGTGCTCCCTCTAGAGCAGCAGAGGCTCATGTGACTTCAGCACTCTCCTTGCAAATTTTCTCTCTCTCTTGACGAATGGCTTGGAGCTCAGTCCCCAGAGATGCCATCCTGGTCCGGAGTTGGAGGGGCTGCTCATTAGTTTCAGCCATAGCACGACTAGTGATTTTCTCACGAGTCAAGCAGATCTCACCCTCTGCTCCACCGCAGCAGACACATCAAATTGTCGCAGTTTTTGCAACTGGGTTATGCACTGATCAGCCTCTGCCAGCTTGTGCTCTAAGAGGACGGATGCCCCTTCTCCACCCGGAAGTATCTTCAGTAGTTCAATCTGACCGCAGGCACAATGGCGAGCTACGGCAAACGATGTTTCCCTCCTCAAAGCGGCCTCGACCACCCATTTCAAATGGCGATAAAAGCTTTCGACTATGTCCCTTGACGACTCGTCCAAATTTTCCAGAAAGGACGGCGTCGAAGGAATAGCACCTAAGGAAGCTGAAGGCGTCTGGGAAGGAGGCACACTTGAGCTCGATGATCCTGTTAGAAGGGAAACAAACTCCGAGTGACGAGACTCCCGCACAGCAGCAATCTTCTCTTCCACAGCCCGAAGGAGCTGAAGGCTGGACAGGGCAGAAAGTTCAAATTCTGGGGAAGAGGCAGTTCCAATCGAGCCCGCATTCGCCAAAGAGGTTGAAGGAGCCGGGACGTCTGTGCTCAATACAGTGGAAGGCCCCTCAACTCGAGCCGGTAGGGGAGAAGGAATGCTTCTTTCTTGTACCAGGTCAGCCCCTGGACCCTCTGCTATTTCCTCCTCCGCGGCCACATCCACCACCGGTAGCGGAGATGCAGGTCCTGTAGGTCCAGTACAACCAGCAATCAGCTTGACAAAAAAGAGAGAAAAATATCCTTATTTGGTAAGAAAGCGATATAGCTTACCAGAAGTAAAGGGCAAAGGCTGAGGCTCGGCCGGAGTCGTCTCAGCTCCTTCCACCGTTTCCACAACTCCAGTAAGGTCAGCGACGGTACCCGAACCGTCAAGGCCTGTCTTTTTCGCCCCTGTTGCTCCAGGTACAAATGTAATGATATCAGCACCAGCCTGTGAGGACCTCGCAACTCCAGGGTCGGGACCCAAAGAGGAAACCGCATGGGCGACATCTGGTGATAAAAGGTTTGCTTTCTCCGATACCTGTAAAGGAGGGCCTTCAGATAACATCACAAGGACAATATTGGGGCTTGTCGTGAAAGAACTTACCCCCATGTTGACTTCGGTGCCACTATCCGTTTCTTCGGTACTAAGCCCACGGAACCTAGCCGCAACTCACTTCTGGGAACGAGGTCTATCATAGGCAAAAGATTCAGGCCTGCTTCGTGTACACGGAGGATTCGACACAGGTGAAGGCACACGCATAGCCAAAGGACTTGCAGTGGGCTGGAGATCTTCAGAGTGATATTCCTCCTCCTCCGTGGTGTCAGATTCAGAATCGAAAGCTTTCTTCTTTCCCTTCTTCGTCCTTTTTCGGGAGTCCCTCAGTCGCTCCTCCAATTTCGTACCAACAATAAAACTGGTACGGAAATTAAAGTCGTTGGGAGGTGCATTCACAGATACGTGACGAAGAGCTGCCATATATGCGATATGCCCCAAAGTCTCGACGTCAGGTAGGACAAAGCTGGCATGGGTATGGATCACCGAATAATAGTGCCAAGCCCGGATACCATCCAAGACGTTCCCCTCGAAACCCAGGCAAGGGTTAGGGCCATCCAAATATAATTGGCTATACCCAAATTGTCGAGAATATCGGCTAGGTAGGTATGGCTCTAGGTATACAACATTGCGGTTGCGGTACACCAGATGGGAGGGACGGATACTCTGCAACCAGCAAAATAATTTTTCAGATAAAGCCTGGGGCGCAACAGCACTATCAAGGTTAACACGTCCCATCTCCTCCTCAGTAAAAGACGAAACTGACACAAAAAAAGAGTATCTATCCATCCGTGCGAGAGCAACCCGGCAGTCAGGAAAGCTAGTACAGTTCCAGGGCATGTCGTGATAGTGGTAGATGAAGGCATCGGCATTTGTCGCATTGCCTTCCGGACCAGGTCGCATCAGAGAGGGGCAATGCATTAACAACCATCCCATTAAATAATGATAAGGCAGCTCGATTCTGTTGAAGGGTTTCGTAAGATCACGAGCAATGACTTTCGACGTAAAGGTACGAAGACCCCTATGGATGCTGCATACCATAGCAGGAAGTAGGGCCAACTTGTCCCCAAAAACCAGCTTTATCGCTGGAAGGATTAGGTTGCGGCTAATCCTCTCAATCGTACCAGAGCCTACCGAAACGCCGCAAACCCTTAACCATATCATCAAGTATCCGGCCAAGATGGCCTTAGCAGACAGAGGTTGAGTATCATGATAAAAATAGCTAAAAGTGTCACTCAGGCTCCCAAATCTGTCACCAGCAGCACGGGCCCTCTTAGTACTTTGCACCTGAGCATCCACCTGCTCCAGAGATACGGGACTCCTAACAGCAACTCGACCGGACGCGCTAAGGCTAAAAAGATAGACAATCCAAGCCTTGATATGAGGAAGGGCAATTTGGGCACACCATGCATCTCATGAAGAGCAAGCCCCATCTCTCCACCTAGAGTAAAGAAGGTCCCCGTCTGGCAGTTGTGCATCTTAAGCAATGCCATAAACAATTTCGGGTTCATAAACAAGCCATAGCAGGAGCCCCTAATGGCGTAATAGAGGCCAATCCGTCGTAGGATGTCCTCATACTCCGTCAGGATCCAAGAAGTCAGTTTAACCCATGGAGGGGAACGATGTTGCAGTTCAGTAACGATAATCTCCCTGCAAGGTATGACCCTTTTCGAGCAATCTGATTCAAAAAGGTGTCAGCCTCAGAGAAAAACATCTTGGACTTCAGTTCGTTGATGAGACTGCCAGGAGCCAGCCCAATGACGGAGTAGCTCATTGATTCCTTTACTGCGACCACTGACCTCGTGGGGTTGTTAAAACGGATATGGCCCATAAAGATCCCACCTGATCCAGAGTTAGAGAACTCAACATCTGCCTCTCAAAATGTACCATATTGAAACCAGATAAGGAAAAGTGGCGCTCCATTAAGGGTATATGAATTGCTTCCCCCTGAAAATAGAAGTTCCAACTCTCAAAAGTCTCTATGATGCTTGGATCTGAAATAGTCAGGGCATCCCCGAATAAAAACATAGGCTTCAGATGAATGCCATTCAGTTGCCCGGAGTTCATCATGCTAAGTAAGAAAAATAAGGACTAGTTTCTGATCTCCCTCAGCCGGTCTTCATGTTGATTTTGGGTAATCTGAGTCGACACATGTTCGACTATCTGGTCAAAACTCACACCCAATACAGATTGGGCATATCCTATCAGGAGCTCACCCGATGGAGCTATGGGAAAGTTCACTGCAAAAGACAGAGAAGAAGTAAAAGTTAGAAGAAGTTCATCCCTTCAGCCATGCGACCTGGCCAAAAAAGAACCTATGCGGCATAGCGGCTTAAAGAACATGAAACGCATGCGGCTAGGTCATACAGTGCTCATGCGGCACAGTCGGGAGACACTTAGGCCGTTCAGTCAAAAAATGCTCATACAGCTCAGTCATGAGGCTCTCATAAGGCACTTATGCGGCTCAGTCACGCAGTGTTCATGCGGCTCAGTAATGATTTACTTATGTGGCTTAGTCACAAAGTGCTCCTGCAGCTCAAAACATGAGACACTCATGCGGCTCAATCAGGAGACACTTATGCGGCACAGTTATGCAGTATTCATGTGGATCAGTCCTGGATCACTTATGCAGTTCAGGTTCGAATGAGCAGCGCTTATGCGACTCAGCCCATACGACCTTATCATACAGAACACATGTGGTCCAACTAAAATAGGACACGCATCAACCAAGCTTAAAGCACAGAAAGCGATATAGCGCAGGCCCGCGCATAAAACATACGATATGGCCATCATCTTCCCACTGTCCTTACCTTTGATAGGGGGTGTACGTCGGAATGAAGGGAAGGAGAGCCCGCCGCTCTCGATGAAAAAACAAGTCCTTTTCCTTTGGCCGCAGCACCAGTAGACTTGGAAGCTTTTGGGGCCATTGAAACAGAAAGACGAAGACGAAAGAGAAGAAGATAAAAGAGAAAATTTTCTCTTCAAAGAAACCCCTATTTATAGAGTTTCTAAAAGAGTACCGCTTCGATTCTCGAGATCATTAAATATAATGATGACGTTTGGGAATTTTATCCCTCGTAACCGTCGACTTTATCTCGAAAAGAGAACCCAAATCCAAAATCGAATCAAGAAAATTAAATACAGCAGTGACAGTTGGCAGACTGATGGGGTCTCTCTGTAACACCCAGTTTTCCAGATGAGGGTATTTTTGAAATTTTGTAATAATAATAATTATTATTGATATTTAAATCATATTGTAATTTTTGGTGATTTTTAATAATTTTTAAACTATTTAAAAACTGCTTTGAGTCATGACTTGTGATTTTGATGTGCTGCCAGTGAAATCCTAGAGACTGCATGACCTAGAACCTAACCATGTCATTAGGATATTTAATTATCATTTTTAGCCTAGGATTAATTTGATCATTTTGGCTTATTTGAATTTTTTTTAATTAATTTAATGAATTGGTGAATTCTAGTTGACTTTGACTTGTTGAGACCTAGTGGACTAGCCTAGAACCTAACCCTAGCTATGGTAACCCTAGTCTAACTTAGGTTAACCTACTTTTAGTCATTAGAGACTAATTTTGGAATAGGAGGATTAGTTTGAGTGAAATCATTTCATGATTTATGGTTTAATGAAATGACTTATGATTTCATGACTCAATGACTTATGACTTGGCCCATGGCCCATAACTAGAAGCCCTAACCCTAACCAAACCCTAAATGACCAGCCACATAGGGATCCCCACCCTATTTAAACACTTATTTATTAGGGCTTGCCTCTTTTTATCATTCCAACACTTGGAGAAAAGAAAAGGTATTGTCCCCCTTCCAAAAATCTCCATAAATCTATTTTAATTCCTTTTTAATCCTAGTCTTTTGCAATAGGTTCTAATTTTTGTATATTTTATAATTTTGGAGGTTAATCTCAGCTTTGGGCTCATTTGGAGTATTTGGCCATCAAGAGGAACACCCCCATTTGGAGCTTTTCCATACAATTTGCATCTATAGGTAAAACACCTCTAAGTGTATTAAAATTCTGTTTTATTTGCATCTAGGGCTAGATCTAGGAGTCCCCTAGCTATTCCTGGAAATTTGGCACAATTTGTGTCAGTTTCATGTACGTATCGGACACGTGTCATAGAATACATATAGGTGTTCGATAGAATGCCCCTTAGGAATTTATTTTTGATTTTTGAAAATGTAATTACATGGATTGGTAGATCTTAGTATATACATTAAATTTTGTGAAGGATGTTTTGTATTTTGGTGTCGTGTCATGTCCACACGGGGACACGAACACGCGGGGACTGAACCATGCTGTGTCCTGCATCACGGACGGGTTTTCTTCTTGCACAAGACACGAGGACATGCCAAATTTTGGGAGATTGTTAGGGCACTGACTGACTTGGCTCTTCCAAAAGATGGGGCTATATGGTGCAGTGTGCGAGGAGAAATCCTCCTCGCACTGGTCGCACTGGTCGTACGGGCCGCGCGCGAGCTGTTGTGCGCGCTCATTTTTTCGCACTGACACGCACTTTTATTTCGGACACGGGGACACGGGAACGCGGTACAGGGTGACACGATTGCAGCCCTATGTGGGGCGAACACATGGGCACGAGCACGAGTCGTGTCGTACCCTGTGTCGCGCGTGGGACACACGTGCACACGTGCACGACGCAGCCTGTGCACAGAGTGTCTGTGCATATTTTAAGGCTAGGACACGCCGTGTCAGGCTCTAGGGTGACACGAAAAACTTCCTGGGACACGAACACAGGTGGGGGGTCATTTACCAACCATTAAATTGTACATTTAACATATTTTTGATTTCGAAATTGGGAATTCCTATTTATCATTGATACTTAGGTTCTGTTCTGCAATTCCTGAACCTTTCTTCTTTTTTTAACTGAATGATAGTGTTTAATTGACATGTTTAATCCATTTACATGTGTATTAGTAAATGCTAGGTGGGATTAGCATGTTAGATTAGTTTTTCATTGAGAAAATGGGATTTTGGACTGTTTGTTGAATGTGGACTGATACAGTCTTGAAAAAAATTAGATTTCTGAACTTCTTTTCTTCCAAAACTGATTTTTGATGTTTATTAATCATGTTTAGATTCCTCTACATGTGTATTAGTTTACAGTGAGGTAGATTCATGTGAGATGGGGTTTCGATTGGTCATTGTTGGAATTTTCGAATGTGGGATGGGGTTGTTCAGTTGACTGATACCATGTGCCTATTTTGAATTTCCTAAAAAAATTGATTCTGTGTTTTTTGTGTTTAAATTGTAATCTGATGCTTAGAATCACATGTTAGAATCATGTTTAGGTGTTTAGTCTACTGCAAGGGTAATGGGGGTTTATGTTTGAGTAGGAAATGGGTTTTTGGTGCTTTGATTGTTATGTTTTAACTGTCACATGACACTGTATACATTTTTAGAGATTCTAACTCGAATTCCCTGTTTTGGACTGATTCTTGCTATTAATTATCATGTTAGATTCATGTACATTGCCATAACTGAAATGCAATGCCCTGTCCAAGTGTTTACATTGGATGCATTGGGTTTCAATTAGTTTAGGGACTATTTTTTTTAAACTGTCATATTGTTTTCCTACCACCCACACTGTCCTCTAACAAACACACACATACATATGCACCTAGACTCACACATTCACATGTACCATTTACACACAAACACACACAAAGCTTCCCACATGGTCACATGCACACCTAGGCTATCACACTGATTTTTGCCCACACACATTGTCTTCCTATGCTACACACACAACTGTCCCTAACTCCCAACTGTCATGAACACACATATACACCACACACTCTCACATTTCACACACACTCCTATTTACTCCTGTCAACACACACACACACACAGAACTGAGATTTAACTGGATTGAAGTGAACTGAAAAAACTGAACCAGTGAACTGGTCTTGTTTTCATATATAAAACTGTCCTTAACTGAAATGGAAACTGAGTTTTCATATGTAAAATTGGTATTTGTGTGAGGGCCCTTTCAGTTTCTGAGATGTGGCTTGAAGTGGGTAGATCTTGGTTGGCCTTGGCTTGAGTTAGCAGAGCAGCATGCAGTAGCAGCAATGGCATTGCCTTGGCCTGACCTGGCCTGGCCTTGGCAGGTTAGCTATAGCCTTGGCCATTGGCTACATGTGCATGGTTAATGGATTGCCTAATTTAGTTCAAATATGAAATGTCCAATCCCTTAATGCATCTTGTTATACATATTGTATATATATGTGCATTGTTATATGAGGGAGAGAGTATGGTGATTGTTAGTAGGTTAGAGGATAAGATATTATGTGCTATGGAGATTAGAGTAGTGGTATATTCATATAATTATGTACATATGTTATAAAGATAATGTGGAGATGGGTTAGATATATCTATATATATATCTATTAACTTGTAGGTATACAACATATGGTATTTTTTTATTATATGAATAAGAGGGTATATATGTATATACATATGTGTGATAGGTTAGTGAATTCTATATAGGCTATGCATATATGTGTGTACTATATTATGTGAGATACCTTATCCTTGGGTTGGTATACACTTGTTATAGGATATGGTATCCTAGTGCACTAGCCTAAGGGTTGGTTGAGTTAGATATAGAGTTTAACTTAGATTGGACTAGTTGACCTAAATTGACTGGAGTTGACCAAAAGTCAACATTGAGTCTAGATGTGACCAATTGACCTAGTTGACTGGTGTAATTGACTTGGGTTGACCCAGAGTTGACCAAGTTTGACTTGGACCTAGTTTGACCTAGACAATTGACCAGGTTTGACTTAGAGTTGACTTTGACCTAGATTGACCCAAAAATTATGTAGATTGCATCGTAGATTTTATTTACCTTATTTTAAACATGTCATAACCCATACTGCTCTATTTAGGACATTGTGACTCCGGTGCAGACATCTGATATTTTATTACTCTTTTCAGAGTAACAGGCGAGTACATTCTCTGATAGTTCTTTTATTTACTTGTCAATTACTGTACTTCAGTTCTAGATAGTTTTATGTGATTCTTACAACATGTATGGATATTTCTAGATTCATGTATGCAACACACATATCATCTGTCTGGCCTCTATTTTCTGGAACCACTACTGGCATCACCTTCTGGAATCACTACTGGAACCACCTACTGGAATCACTCTGGAATCTTTTGCTGGTATCATTATGTTTGGCTGGACTCATCCCGATTTCTCGTGTCGTTTTTTGGATTCACTTGTACTTGCTGGACGGGGAAATATTGGAATAGGCATGTGAACATACCCAAATACTGGAACCACTCCCTTGGAATTATACTAGAATGATAGCCATCGCACACCCGGCCAGGTGTGTGATGTGCCGTATTACCTACAGCCGTTCACATGTCGATCCCGATATTTTAAAACACACTGTTAGAGTATAGGCTGGACTCACCCTGGAACCTTTGATCACCAACTGGACTCACCTCATACCGGACTCATCTTGTACTGGAATCACCTGGTATCAGATTCATGTTGTCTGGATTTACTTAGGTTTTGCACTTGTTATATTTATATTCTGGACTTATTATGTTACCTTAGTTCAGCTAGATTTATTTTACAGTCTTCATTGCCATCATTCTTCTCTTGTTTTAGTTACTTTACTTTTCTTGTATCTTACTGCTTCTCTATGCCACAACCTAAATTATAAACTGCCATATTCATCAATAAAACTGTTTATAACTGCTTTATAGTTCTCTGTCATTTAATTAGAATTTCTTGATGAGTTGTACTTGTTCCTGTCCTGCCTGGACCTGTTGAAATTTTACAGATGATTGCCCTGAGGACACATGCACTACATATTATGGACCCGGAGACGGGATGACTACCTTTGGCCCCAACACTCAGGAGTAATCGGGATTTAGTTTAGTAGACTAGCATTTGTTTCCATGTTGAACTTATTATAGAAGTTTTGAGACTTGTGTAGTATTTGAGATTTGTTGAGAGTTGTTATTATTTTAGTAGTTGTTCTTCTATTCTTAGTTTAATTCCTCTGTGTTTATCTTATCGTGCTTAGACTGTGATTGAGTTCAATATCTTATACTTGTCCTCCGTTCGGAGTTGATCATGATGATTACATTATAATTACGTGAGTTGCTGGTTAGATAGTAACCTAGGACAGCGCTCTACCGCCGACACTGCGGTGTAGGCTAGTCATCGTTACGTATTCGTACCCTCACAGTGGGTGCGGGTCGTGACACTCTCTTTGGCTCGAGGTTTCCCTACGGCTAAGGATTTTCCTGCGGCTCGAGATTTTCCTGCGGCTCAAGATTTCCCTGCGGCTCGAGATCTCTCTGCGGCTCGTAAAATCCCTGCGACTTGAAGACTCCCTGCGGTTTGACATATCTCCATGCTTCTTATTCAAAGTATTCCAAATTTGCAATTTAAAAACTTTGAAGGGGGTCTTGTAGAAGCATAGAAAATATGGGGTTCATGCGGATCACAAATTACCGCATATAAACTTTGGGTCAAACATGTCCGCATAAAAGAAAGCCACATGACAGATTCAGTGCCTTATGCGGCCCGTCGACAACCAGCTGCAGAAGAAAGATATGCGGCCATGAGGATCAGTTGGTCTGATAAAGCTGACAAGTTCTGTCAAAACTGACAAAAATGACAGCTCTGACACTTTGAAAAAAGATAAGACGTGAGACGTCACCAAAAGCAGGGTTCATACGCTTTCATGCGGCCAGAAGAAGTGTCACCTAAGCCACATGAACCTTATGCGGATCAAACATATGTGGCCCCCAAAGTCTCCGAACTTCATGCGGCCAAGGGTGACTGTGAGCCAAGCCGCATGAGCTTTATGCGGCCAAAATACAGAATCTATGCGGCTTAAATACTTAGGCTATATGTGGGCTAAGGAAATTTGTGACTTAAGCTGCATGAGTCTCATGCGGCCCCACATAGTCAAAAATTGAGAAACTCATGCGGCTCAAAATGATTCCTGCGACAGGATACGTGGCAGGCTGACCAAGTCTTAACTACCCAGATTTGCTGCAACAAAATCCCAATAAATCGACAGATGGCAGCCAAAGAGCGGGTCTTCACGTGTTAATTAGCCACGTGGCCACAGGCCATCTATGCGACTCAGCATACTTACTAGCAGGGTGCCACACCCCTGCAAGAGGCGGGCAACTTTTGAAAAGCAATTTCTTCAAGAGCTAAGGACTACGTCAGATAGTCCAAGGAGTAAGGCAGAGTTGATAATAATTTTCCGAGCCTCTACTGTCACCCCCCAGAATCAAAACTAAACAATTGTACTTAGTTTATTTCCTAGAATTTCTTTCTAGGCTTTTCTTTGTATAAGTGAGTTTGTAATCAATTTCAGTGTTCCTGTAATACCTGTCTTTAATTTTTTAATGGCAAACACCCGTCAATCTGCGCATGTAGCTGCGAACCCCGCAGCAGCCTGCGGCACCTATGCACCCAGCGCCGCAACCCCGCAGCACCTGCGTGCCCAGCGCCTCAACCCTGTGGCATATGCGCGCCTGCTGCGCTTGCGCTGCAGCTGTGTTACGACTTGTGCAGAGACGAGCGCATCAACTGCTCACAATGCGCCTTGCATCAATGCTGACATGCTAAGTGCAAAGTGCACCAACAAAATGCTACTTTATGCCCTTGAGCCCGAATCCGAGTCACTAAGCTCCTTCGGGGCTTAGCTCCATAAAAAAATTTTCTCATGAGCATGACAAAAAATATTAATGCTTCTTTGTTGGTTTAGCCTTCTTTCCACTAGAAAAATGCCCCCTCATGGCACCCATGTGCCTCTTCACACTTCATGTGATCTCTCAACACAAGCAAAGCTTTATATAGAGATACCATCCATTTGGTTTTTCCAATGTGGGACTATCTTTCTAGTTTCTAAAGCAAAAGACCAACAAGCAAAAAGTACCAACAATCCCCCACATATCTCTATATATGGGTTGAGCATTTTCCATAGTGACTGTCCATCATGCATTAGGATAGATGTTGCTACGACTTAAATCTTTCCGCATGGGTTAAATGACAGCATGATACATGAATGGACTAAGCCTTGAATTATGTACCATAACTACAATTCTTCCCACTTACATAATAACATCAACTGCGCTTCTGGCTGCACATTAAAGGCCTTGTGCCAGCCTGGTTTCGGTGTATGTATCTTGGGTGTCTACAAGATTTTCCTCAAGAGACGACCTATATCTCTTTTTATATACTCTAGGTGAGTTCTTGTAAAGAGTCTTTGGCATGAAGTATTTTGCATCCTTGCAGTGCTATACAGCTATGACATGGCCCAAAGCCGAGATCCTGTCTCATATGGTGTCATATCACCTGTAGCATGAGGCTCAGCCTCTTTGTAATGTCAAACTATCCAGCATTAAGGCTTTTGCTTCCTTACGGTGTTACGTCACCGTGACATGGCTTGCAAAGCCGAGGCCCTGCCTCATGTGGTGTCACCCACTGTAACATGAGGCCCAGCCTCTTTGTAGTGCTGCCTACCACTCTTCATCATATAGCATTAGGCCCTCTTGCCTATGTGCGGTGCTACGGCACTGTGACTTGGCCCGAAGCCGAGGCTTTACCCTCACTAGGTAGCTCATGTGGTGTCACCCCACCGTAGCATGGAGTACTACGCTCCTTTGTAGTGTTGTACTACCCGTGCTTCCTGTAAAGCACGCCAGACATCCCAGATGCCTGAGAACTCATTAAGGCTTCCAAGCCATCCTCCCACGGGACTTTGTTCTTTGTAAGGAACAATCAGTAAACAACAGTGGTTCTGGGTTCATAATCCCGCAACATCCCAAAAGATTTGCCTACTGTTCCTGATATTCTTCCAGTCAATGGTTCTTTAATAACATAAAACTTTATAATAGAATTGCAAAGACATAATATCAGAGTGTCTTTGAGCCCATCTTATTCGTTGTGTCTTCAACCAGCTGGCGCTTGAGATCTTTGGTGAATGGATCTGCCAGATTCTCCTGTAACTGCATATTTTCAAAAATGAGGGTAAATTTGTCATTTTTCATATTCCTATATTTTTGTAAATATTTATTTATTATTATTGTATTTTGGGAATTTGTTTAGTCGGGTTGGAGTTTCGTCTAGTTTTGACTTGTGTTAGTGGCCCGTGTAGTTTAGACTCTAGTCGGGAACAAAAGATTAGATAGACATGGCCCACAAACTCATCTCATTAGGCTAGTGCATTTAGACTAAATCCACATGACACGTTTAGTCATTTGAAGATTAGAAACTTGACCCTTTTGACCCGGAACCTTTGCATACTCCTAGTTAACCAAAGGGAGACTTGATGAGGGCAACTTAGACATTTTTTAAACCCATTTAGGGATCCCATATGGCAGCCCACCTTCCTATTAACGCCTCACTTCATCTTCTTCCTCTTTCCAAATTTATTTCAAGCCCTAATTTAGGAGCTTTTTCTCAAATTGCTCCTACACCCAAATTTCCTCCAAATTGAGCCAAATTCATTTCATTCTCTTCCTTTTGGAGAGAAGAAGTCTCTATTGGATAGCTAAGAAGGGATTGGAAGGATTTGGAGTCTTGAAGCTTGGTGGAGATCTAAATTTAGGAATTTTACATTGAGAATCCATCTCCCTTTTGGTATGAGCTCTCTAAACCATTCCATTCCATTTCATTAGTGTAACTACATTCATTTTGGACCCCATTAGCATTAGGGTACCATTAGAGAGGAGTTGAGGCCCTCCTCTTTCTATTTGAAGGTTTTTTCCTTTCATTTTGATACAAATTGGGGAAAATCGAATTTGTGACCACCAAGTGTTCGATACGTATCCCCAAAGGAACTTTTATGTCCTTTTTGAGTCAAAATTGGATGTATGTGTCCTAAATAGGATACGTGGTATTATGTTATGGTATTTCATGATATACATGGTTATATTTGGGTATATACATGTGTTTCTTTTGTCAAAAATAATCCAAATTCGTCATAATATTTATCCACGTTTTTAGCACCCATAGCAACTTAGAAATGTCATAACTCCTAGCTCAAGACTCCGATTAATCTTCCTTTTTTTAAAAGAACCGTATTGAAGTTAGATTTCCAAATATATATATTAATAGTCTTCTAGAACTTTCTGTTAAACTGTTTGAGTGTCAGCTGTCCGAAAGACGAACGTGTTACGATATTTTTGCAATTTCGGAAGTTTTCGGACACGAAAATGCGATCCGTTTGAAGTTTCGAAAAGCTAATACGAAGGGCTATGGCATACTTTAATCCTAGAATTTAGTGAATATGTCTAATAGATGCAGTATTAATTTTATGTAGAAAACTGACTATACGACATAGACATTTTGTGTATCATATGAGCCTATGTAGTATGGATATCAAGTAAATGTAGGTATCATAGGTTATCAAGAATATGTATGATATAGTACATATATATATATATATATATATATATATATATATATATATATATATATATATATATATATATATATATATATATATGTGTGTGTGTGTGTGTGTGTGTATATATATATATATATTTTTTTTTTTGTATATATATATATATATATATATATATATATATATATATATATATATATATATATATATATTTATATATATATATATATATATATATATATATATATATATATATATATATATATATATATATATATATATATTTTATATATATATACACACACACACACACACACACACACATATATATATATATATATATATATATATATATATATATATATATATATATATATATTATTGTTGGGTAATAAAAAAAAAAAAAAAATATTATTGTTGGGTAATATGTGTTAGTTAGTGTGTGTTAATGTTGATACAAATGGTTAACAAGTAAGCCAAATATAGATATGTTATGTGTCATGGTATTAAAGTTGTGGGCAAGGTACTAGTGTAATACTTGGGTACCATGAGGATATTGGTATCGTGACACTCAAGTATCATGAGTAAGGATGAGTGAGTATTGGGACTTGAATAAGGTTTCCTATTTGGTATCAAGTATTAGTATTAGAGTTAGTTGGATAAGTATATGGGAGGATAAGGTATTGGTCAAGATACTAAGATATTGGATATTAGAACTAGGTAATAGATAATATCAAGATGTTAAGTGCTAAGAGTAGGATGATTGTGTCCATGTGTGTGTGAGTGGTTAGATATATGTTAGAATACCTTATGTTAGTGTCTAGAGTGTGGTTAGTGTTATATGTCAGATAGATGGTTTGATATAATAGTTAGAGTTTGTTAGTTAGATGTCTATCTATGTTAGAATTAGATATCTTAGGATATGGATATCTAAATTAGATATGTTAGAGTTAAGATACTTGGTATCTTGAAATACAAAGTAGTATTATAGGATACTAAGGTAATATGAGAGATATCTTAGGATATTAGTTTACCTTCACCAAGGTAATAGTGTTTACCCTATTACAAGGTAAGGTATTGAGTTACCTTCAAGGTAATGCATTTACCTTCAAGGTAATGGAAATTACCTTAGGTAAGGGTAAGATAATAGCAAGGTATTGGTAGGATACTAGGATAGATGGTTAGAGACTAGTCTAAGGTTTATTTAGGATCTATTAGCCTAGGTTAGTAGGTCATCTACTATCCTAAGGTAAATATTACTACGGTAAGGATATTACCTAGTATCCAAGGTATTGGGATACCTTGGTAGGTAATGGTTAGAATTAGGGTATTACATAGATGGATAGGATATTAGGATATTGGCTAGAGTTGGTTTCCTAGATTATAGGATATTATCCCATGGGTAGTGTATAGAGTATATCTTTATATATGTTGAGTTGGTTACCTACCATTTTGGGGGAGAATGGTATAATGTATATGTATATATTATAGTATCATAGGATAGTTAGTATCTTTAGATGAGTTAGCTAGTATCTTAGGATATCTAAGATATTATCCTAGATAGATATGTTAGTATCTTGGATAGGTAATTAGATACCCTATGTATCCTAGACTAGAAGTTAGTATCTATGTTAGAGTGAGCATCCTATGTAAGTTGGTATCTTGGTTAGATGACTTGGAATAGCTAGTAGATGTTAGAGAGTGGGTATGATAGTATCTCGAGGGTAACAAGAGAGTAGGATATTAGGATATGGTTAGAGTGGTATCTTGAGATACCCAAGTAGTATCTTGGAATATCTTAGATTTACATTTTTCCTTAAGGTAATAGTTTACGTTCAAGGCAAGGTATTGGGTTTACCTTGGTAACTAAGGTTAGATATCTAAGTTATTGGTTAGCTAGTAGCTTGGGAGTATATAGATAGTTGCTAGATATCTAAGTATGGGTATTGTGTATTAAGGTATGTTTACCTAGATTATGTATTTGACTTCCAACCAAGGTTTGGTATTGGGAAACCAATAGGACCAAGGTATATGGTATCTTGGTAGGTAATGGTTAGGAATAGTATGCTTGACTTAGATTTGACTATGTTTGACCAAGGTTGACTATTTTGACTCAAAGTCAACTGCAAGTCAACATTGGACCTAAATTGGACTAGGAGTTGATCAGAGTTGACCAGTTGAGAAAAAGTCAACTGTGAGTCAACCGTTGACCTAATTTAACCTAGAATAGACTAGAAGTTGACCAAAGTTGACCAGTTGACCAAAAGTCAACTATAGGTCAACTTTTGACCTAGATTGACATTATTTGATTTTGTTTGACTTACCTTGACCTAGTTTGACTTTATTTGACTTACCTTGACCTAGATTGACTTTGTTTGACTTACCATGACTTAGTATGACTTTGTATGACCTAGTGTGACCTAGAGTGACTTAGTATGACTGAGTTTGACCTAGATTTGTATAGCATACACTAGAATATCATGCCATATACTGTCAAACCCTAATTAAGTCATGTATTCTCATCTTTAGGTCTGTGACATCACTCTGAGCATTGATTCTCATTGACAGCTCAGGACCACAGACGAGTATATTCTATGATAGTTTTTATTGTCTTGATATCTGCTATATCCGATTCAGTTGTAGTATTTTACTTGATTGTCGACACGATGGTATACGGACTAGTATACGTCGGATCCTGTCATGAGTTGTTATTCTTGGACTTACCTGGTATATGGGTGCATTGTTCGATCTTGTTTTATGTACTTATATAGACACCGATTTGGGAGTAGACTGGCCCCCTACTTTGAATCTTGTGTCATGATGTGTCATGTCTGGATCTATTATACTACTCAGGAATGGAGAGTTATTAGTGGTTATGTGATCAATATCCCTCCTGTATTCCTGTTACTACTTATGCATAGCTCCACCCTCACCACACATAGGGTGTAGCCTGACCTGATACTACTTGTGCATACCTTTCCATTTTGGTCGGCCTGATCTCCAGGCTTACCTGTGCTTGTTCTTGTGCGTAGTCGGTCAAATGAAACAACCTGATCCTGACCCAAGCCGATCACATAATGCTCTAATATCTCAAGGTATTGTTTATGATTATATTATACATCAGATATTCTTGTACTGTTCTATATTCCAGTATTTTATACCCTAACATGATATCCAGTTTTACATATCCTGTTTATATTCCATTCTTGATATTCCATTATAATTATCTCTTATAGAATTTATCAATTTACATGGAACTGCTGTTAGCATTTGTACTTGCTCATATCCTGACAGGATAACCCTGTTGACCGAAGTGCAATGTCGTAGTGGTGCTCGACTTAGAGTGCTGCTACGAGCCTGTTATAGGTTTAGAAGATATAGGCTATAGGCTAAGGATACTTAATCACAGTTAGAACTTCTTGAGAAGATTCAAGGGACGACTCTTGAGAAACTCATGATAAACTATCTCGAAATTTGATTCTAACTATTTATGTCTGTTCTTCCTTATTTTCCATAAATAAATTCACTTTATTTATTTTGTATCTGAGAAAATTACAACTGTAGGAATCTAATCTAGAAGACGATTACTTTATCCCTTGGACGATGCGATAAAGAAAACTCGAACTTTGAAGAACTTGGGCAGCAACTGGGCAATCTCTTTGTTCTCTCTGAATTAATTGTAGTGTCTGATGAAGATGAAGAAACTCTCTTTTATAGAGTTCTGGATAACTGTTCTGAAGCATACGCTCAGTCAGTTACTTGACGTGTGCATAACTGCAGGGACGCGTGGCAAATTCTGATGGAGACACGTTGGAGTGCGGTTTGAAAGTAGTGGAATATATCTAGGAGAGATTGATGGCATGAATGCCACATTGCATAACTTCTGAATAAGTGGGTAACTGAGTACAGGACACGTGAAAACGTGTGTTGACTGTACGTTGAAAGTCATCCTGGATGCATTTGCTGTGATACGCTGTCTTTGTTGAAGAAGGGTCATACGCTAGCTTTTGAAGGCACATGTCTTGTAAACACTGACTTGGACAGCATAGAGCCATATAAGGCTGATACGCTTACTTTATTGATAAGGAGTCGTATGGAGTCCATACGCTCACTTGGTTGACAAGGAGTCGTATGGGGTCCATACGCTCACTTGGTTGACAAGGAGTCGTATGGGGTCCATACGCTCACTTGGTTGACAAGGAGTCGTATGGAGTCCATACGCTCACTTGGTTGGGCAATGAGCCTTATGGAATCCATACGCTCACTTGGTTGGGCAATGAGGGAGTAGACACGTGGCTGTCCTCAATCTTCTTAAATACGCCATATCTTCAAATACTGACAAATATCTCTCGAGCGTCGTGCTGCAGATATGATGGCTGACAGACTGTCAGAAATGACAGTAATGATGGCTGTGCATTTATGATGGCTGCTGAGCTGTCCTTCGTAAGAGACAAAATCATTTCTCGAAAACCTATACGACGGCTAATCTTCATAGAACAGCTGTCTTTTGCATGAAAGACGAAGTGTCAGATTCATCCTTCATTAAATACATGATGTACTGTCATCTCAGAAAATAATAAAATATTCACTGAGCGTACGGCCTTTAGATGAGCGTATGGCCTTGGCTGAGCGTATGGCCTTGAGCGTATGGCTTTGACTGAGCGTATAGCCTTGAGCGTATGATTTTGGCTGAGTCTTATGTCAGCGTGTCATAATTTTCACACCCTACAAGACCCCCTTCAAAGTTTTCGAACTTTATGAATTTCAAAAGTTCGAAATTACTTTGAACTTAAAGTGGAAATAAGTCCTGACACGCTGGCATGAGTTTGTTATCTTCCTCAATATCAGTGCAAATCTTTAGGGATTCTGTTTAAAGAATATTCGCCGTTTGAACTTCTTCTTTTCTTCTATAAATAGGTCTTCCAAAACCTAATTTATTTCTTTACTTTTGCATTCATCTTCGAGAGAGAAAAAGAAACTCAAGACTCGATTTCTTCTTCTTCGACTCAAGCTTTATCAATGGCGCCCAAGGTTGATGTTGTTGCGAAGGAAAAGGGGAAGGCTCCTGCGGAGTCATCTCAGCCCGCCGCCGCCGCTGCTAAGAAGACTACCAATGAGCGCGTTCGACGTAGTGAACGCCCATTGAAGCCTCTCTATGGTGAGGATGATGATGATGAACAGTAACTATCCCCTATTTAGGGCGCTGGTTAGAACAAAATCATAAAACGTATCCCCTTTTTAGGGTCAAATACATCAGAAAATATGCTTCCCTCTTTAGGGTTTAGCCGTATCCTATATTTTTTGTTTATACGAAAAATATTTTTGGAGCGTATTCTGTATGATACGCATATTTTTGATAGAAATGTCAAAATACGCTGTCTTGAAAGAATATGCTATGGCGAGTTGTCTCACTGAGATACGCTAACTCCTGTGTTAGCGTATGTTTTTGATGATCATCTTGTCAACCATACGCTGATACGCTCAAACTGAATATAAACTGAATTTTTAAAATCATTCACTTAAGATAGACTGAGCATAAAAAGTGATCTCTAAATCTGTCATACGCTTAGGATAAACTGAGCGTATGCTGAACCTTGAGTCTGCCATATGCTTAAGGAAAACTGAGCGTATGCTGAACCTTGAGTCTGCCATACGCTTAAGGAAAACTGAGCGTATGCTGAACCTTGAGTCTGCCATACGCTTAAGAAATACTGAGCGTATGCTGAACTTTGAGTCTGCCATACGCTTAAGGAAAACTGAGCGTATGCTGAACTTTGAGTCTGTCATACGCTTAAGGAAAACTGAGCGTATGCTGAACTTTGAGTCTGTCATACGCTTAGTAAAAACTGAGCGTATGTTAAACTTTACCATCTCTTTGTGTTGAAGATTTCTAACTTCTTATTCTTCTTTTACAGTGGATATTCTAGCTCAGGAGGCAGAATTTGAAGGATGTGTAGGAAATAATTATAACAGTGACCTATCACATGTTCGTTTTCCCTAATTCGATGGACCTTCTACAAGAATAGCTCTTTTGACCAATCAGGAAAATGACACTTTGCTGAACCTGATGAGTGGACTGCCTTTACAAAGTGTGGATGGTGTTACCCACTTGAAGCCAGCATTTCTTTTCGGAGATGCTATTGACATAAACTCTCAGCCTGCTCTGGATAAAGTATCATACTGTTATTATAGAGATGGTGATATAAATCAGCCAATGTATTTGACTGGTTTATCAAAAAGCATCAACATAGCTCGCTTATTTCATGCGAGTTGTCAAAGACAAATGAAGTGGGATATCACTCCATCCCGACAAGCAAAGGCTGGGTGGATAGGATATCGTCAATGAAGATTCCGCAGTGGTACTGAACCACATGTCACAGCTTTGCGAGGACTGCTACCTGCCACCATCCCTCCTGAGGACTCAGCACTTCTGAAGCCAGTCAGAGTCCCAATCTTTGCAAACGAATTTGCTCAATTAGAAAATGCTATCTACCCAAAACAGTCTATGAGACTGACTGGTCTGGTAAATCCGGAAAATACCAGATGGACTGCTCTTGTGAAATAGATTCTGAAGAATTTTGGTAAACAGTTACAGGTGATAGGCCTATATGATGCCATTAAGTGCACTGCTTATGGTTTTAGGCCAAACTCGGATTTGTTCTTGGCGTTAGCGGAGAGGTATAATTACCGTACCAGCACCTTCATGACCCCAAGAGACGAGATGGGATTCGCCCTTCATGAAATGGCATATATTTCTCAGCTGCCAACAGCAGATTTGCTATATGAAGAGTATATCCCTTTCGTTGATGAAATGAATAAGATCTCCGAAGCCAACCCACTGGTTCTTCATGTCTTTGAAGAATTGATGTGCCATTACAGTATTTGTAAGGCCTTTTATAAAGGACAAGGTGGAGAAGGAGATTCCAACTGTTATTCTTCCAAATGGATGGCCTATTTATTTCAAGGCCGTACTGATGAAGTTCAAAAGAAGAAGAAGTCTGAACAATATGTCGGTGAATTTAAACCTCTGAATCAAGCTGAGATTGACAGGCTCATCCGGGACACCACTCATGACGACATCGTCATTGAGGAAGACGAAGGCACCTATAAAGTCGGTGATAGGTTTGAGACCTATATTAAGCAGGGTAGCCGAGAATTATCTGCTGAGGGTCATCTGGCCGGATTTATATCTCTCTGGCTGAGAAAATTCGTAGTTCCTGGCACCTGTTCAGCAGACAGGATGCACAGAGGAGTTGTCTTCGCAGCAGTCCGTCTGGTTTTCGGGTATAAGATGGATTTACTGACAGCAATGACATGCCGTCTGAATGCTGGAATAAGGGCATATACAGACAGAATGTTCGAATTAGCAAGGAAGAGCCTTACATCCTTTCATCGGGTAGAAATGCCCTTTACATATTTATTTGGGTGGCTGCTTCTGCATTTTGAATCTCTCCTGGATGCTGGGATGGCTAGACCAGATGACACCTTTCTGGAAAGATACAGACACACACCAAAGTGGAAATATGACACTTTGACAGATTGCAGAACTATATTAAACAGGGGAGAACTATAGAGCTTCACTTGTGTTCCTCCACCTGTTGGTTATGAAACCATGCCTGGGAGGCTGATTGATGGCATTGGTGGCAATGAATTGGATGAGATTCAACATGAATGGCTGAAGAGGATCAGGCCATCTCATTTAATCTGTCGCCGTTACAACATCACTTATCTGGAACCATATCTTTCGAGCAGGTTTGCTCGACAATTTGGTTATGATCAGTTGCATGTGGGCAATGCAACGACGTGTTTTGCTTATCAAGGCGGGTTGATTGATGGTGCCAGAGCTTGGATATATTACATTGCTAAAGGTACAGGGGCTACCTTTTCCATGCCAGATCCGGTCACCTATCAGAGAGGAGCTAGAATATTGGCATCTTACGCCAAATTCTATGTATCAACTAATACTTTTGATGAAAAATTCAGCATCTTAGGTAGAAGCTTTATTCATTTTGAAAAGAAATCAACTAAATCAGCCCTGCCTAGAGATTGTCATGACCAAGAAGATCCTTTGGCTACTGACGAAGTTGATGATGAAGTTTTAGAAACTTTCTTCTCTGATGACCTTCATCAACCATTATATGTGCCCATCGGGAGTGCTGAAGAAAGTATATCTGCTGACAATACACCAAAGAGAAAGCGGGGCAAAGGTGCTGCTGGGCCTGCCCCAAAAAGAGTCACTCGAGCAGAGACTCGAAATCGTGGAGGAATTACCATTCCAGGGACTTCTCCTGCTTCCAATCGAGTCAGAGATGCTGATGAAGCAGGTAGTGATCCAAAAGATAATTATCCTACTGTTCCATTTACAAAAAGAATAGGAAGGAAAGTGATAGTTTCAAAAACTAAATTCGTAATTTGTCTCGATGCAGAGAGTCCCACCGATCGTGCTGTGCGATTGGCTTCAGAAAAACTAGCTGCCTTAGATTTTTCTGTAAAAACAGAACCTGTTGAAGAAGATATTCCTGAACCTGTTGGGTCATCCATGCCTTCTGATATAGGATCGATTCCGCCAATGGCCGATGATGCGCAGGTAATTAGTCAACCTGCGGTAGAGGCCGAGCATCAGACTGAAACAGCTAATGACTTACTGATTTCGGAAGAATCAGTGAAGGAAGCCACTTCTCTCGAACCAATTGCTGAAGCTTCAGAGAGCGAACAAGTTGACTATGAACCGTCGTCTCATTCTTTCGGAGAAGAAGACATGGAGATAGACGATGAATCACCGTCTAAAATTCCAATTGATGTACTGAAGACCATTGGTCAACACTCAGGGTTGACACCAGAGCCAGAGAGGCATATAGAAGTTCAAGTTCCGAGTACTTCTGGGGCGGGTAGCAGTGAAATAAATCCTGTGTCAGAAAGTACTCTGAACAGACTACGAGCCGAGCTGAATGATCCGAAGGAAACTGAATATGAACCAACTCCAGGTAATATTTTATTCATCAAAGTTTTGTCTTGTCTCTACTTTATTGTCTTTTAGTTTTGATCATGCTTCTTTGATTCCAACAGCTGTAGGAACTGCACCGGCTATGAGTTCTACTCAAGCTCCACTTGTCCAAACTGATGTGGTTGAGGGGAGTTCACATTTGCCGAGTTCTCCAAAAGCACTCTCTTCGGCTCCCAGAATAGAGGCTCCTCCTGCTCCTTCCTCTACTATTGCAGCGACTCCTGGTTTTGACACAGGGATAGCAAAGATCATGGGGATGTATTCAGATATTATTTATTCATATCTGGATACATTCTCGAGACGACTTATGAAGGATGAGACTATGCCCTTTTCGAGTCTTCGAGAGGCGACTAGTTTTCCACTTTCAGCTTTAAGACAGGCTGGTTATGAGACCCAATGTGTCTTTTTTGAACATCTCCTGAATGATTTAGAAGTAAATATCCACAAATATTGGGAGATTAAAAAGGAGGATATTGAGTCTCTGACTGCAGCTGAGATTACTCAATTGGAGAATGAAGCTCAAGCTCAACACATTGCTCTGACAGAATTCCTCGCTCAGTCTTCTAAAGAGTTAATGGTGAAAGACGAAGAAATAATAAGTACTCGTCAGAATATGGAGTGCCTAGAGAAAGATGAAGCGTCAAAAGCTGAAGAGCATAGAAAGTTAAGGGAAGAGCTAGCTCGTATTCAGGAGCAAATTGTCTCCGTGGAAAAAGAACAATCAGAGATTGCTACTGATCGTAAATCTGAAGCTGAACGCAGTAAACTTTTACAGCAAGAGCGAGAATTGATGCAAACCAATCAGATTGAGGAGACCAATCGCCGTAGCTCTATTATTGTGGAATATGATCAACGGATGATCGGAGCTGAAACAGCAGAGCGAATCAAGAAAACTCATGAAGAAAAGATAAATAATGTAATCGTTCGTATTCAGGAGATAATTGCTCCTCCTAAATAGATCTTTTACATTTATCATGTATTAAAGTTTTGGTACTCATTTGTAATCAATGTTTTGATTTTGATTGAAATGAATATTTTGACTTGATTTCAATTCTGTGGATGATATTTTTGTAGGAAACATGTTCAGAGGTAAATAATACATGACATATTTCAATAAAATAGAATATACAAATAAACTTTGTAACTCTATCATGATATTAAACCAAAGATGATTTTAGTTTAATACTGATTAGAGAAAACAGAATTCAGATATAAAGATATCTTTGGATTCTATTTTCCGTGATCTTTGGACTCGGAAATCAAAAGACGAGATATCATTTTCATAGAATAGAAAATATGATACATACTGAGATAGAAAATTCAGAGGTAATATGGACATGATTTTCTATACAAGATCTTTATTAAATCCACTGGGGATCTAATAAGACAAAATATCAAATTCTCTGGGAAAATAATACATGGTAGAATATCAGTTTCCTCTGAGGATAACGATATCGAGATAACTTTTGTAGAGAAGAATTAACTTTGATTTTATATTTGCTGGGGAATGATGAAAAATTATACATAATATTTCTTTAAGAATTTGCCATTGATAGGCATCATCGTGACTTTTCTATCCATAGAAGCAAGCTGGTATGCTCCGTTAGAGAAGACTTTGTTTACTACGAATGGGCCTTCCCATTTCGCGTCAAATTTGCCTTTGCTCATATGTGTCATGGTCATAGGACGTCTGACAGTAAGGACCAGTTCTCCCTTCTGATATGCTCTGACTTTGACTTTCCGGTTAAAAGCTTTTGAGATTCGGGCCTGATACAGCTCGATATTTTATTGAGCATACAAACGTTTTTCATCTAGAGCTTCCAATTCTTGAAGTCGAAGATGATCATTATTTTCTGTTGTAAGTTCATTGGAGATTGCAATTCTCAGAGAAGGAATCTGGATCTCAAGGGGAAGAACAGCTTCACACCCATATACCAAAGAGAAAGGCGTACATCCGGTCGCATTGCGAACTGTGGTGCGGTAGGCCCATAAACATTCACCAAGCTTCTCGCTCCAGTTGCGTTTGTTGGAAGAAACGAACTTTTTCAAGAGTTTGATAATCGTTTTATTGAAAGCTTCTGCCAATCCATTAGCTGCTGGATTATATGCTGTAGAAGCTAAATTATTGATCCGATGATCGTCGCAGAATCGAGTAAATTTTTGACTGACGAACTGCGGTCCGTTATCATGGATAATACGTCGAGGAACACCAAATCGATAGATGACATGATGTTTGACGAAGTTAATAACATTAGAAGTTTTTACTTCAGATAACGGGATTGCTTCAGCCTATTTGGAAAAGTAATCGGTTATTGCTAGAATAAACCGATGTCCTTTTGATGATGGTGGGTTAATAGGACCAATGACATCCATGCCCCAAGCTTCAAAGGGCCATGATGCCGCTGTTGGGTGTAAGAACTCTGACGGTTGATGGATAAAGTCTGCATGAATTTGGCAAGCTTTATATTTCCGAGCATATTGAATGGCGTCAGCCACCATCGTGGGCCAATAATAACCCATACGTCGGATACGATCTTGAAGTTTAGGACCCGGTTGATGAGCTCCACAAACACCATCATGTGCTTCACGGACAATATGTTGTGTTTCTTCACCAGCGATGCATCGGAGGAGAAGACCGTCGTAGGACCGACGATATAGTGTCTTCGTAGTATGATTATAATAGAATCTGAGAGATCGACGCCGAATAGACGCTGCTTCACTCGGATTATCAGGAAGTATGTCATATAAAACAAAGTCTAGAAACGGGCGTCTCCAGTCTTCAGTTATGACTTCTGTTTCATTAGAAAAGACATATTCCATAGTAGAATCGGAAGAAGACGAGGACACTTTGTCAAATTTTAATCCGGTATCAAAGTTGAGAGAATCTTCATGGGGATTATGGGAAAAAGCCAAAGCCAGATTATTCTTAAAGCAGAATAGTTCTCGGTTATAAACCACTATTACTTGCTGACGTCTGATTGGTATGGCTAATACAGCAGCAAGATTAGCCAAAGCATCAGCTTCTGCATTATAGGCTCGTCGAACATGTTCAATAAAGAAACCTTCAAAAGAGGAGGCCATAGAGAGTGCTGCTCGATGATAAGGTATCAAATCTTGATGACGAACTTCATATGTTCCTCTGATCTGATTGATGATAAGCTTGGAGTCTCCATAAACTTCTAAATATTGAATATCCAAATATTTAGCAAGTTGAAGACCGATGAGTAACGCATTGTATTCAGCTACATTGTTTGAACAGGATTGATCCAGAGAATAAGCCCTCTGAATAGTTAGTCCTTCTGGGGATACGAGAACAATCCCAACTCCGGCGACAATATTGTCATTAGGACCTATTCTAGATGCTCCATCAAAGAATAGACGCTAGGTAGGAATTTCTTCAGAAACCAGATTTGAATCCAGAACTTCATCTGGAATCTCATCATATAATTTAGAATCTTCTGGAACTGCATGAGCTGCCAGGAAATCAGCAAGAGCTTGTCCTTTAACTGACTTTTGAGGAATATAATGCATGTCGTATTGAGCTAACAAGATTCTCCAATTAGCTAGTCTGGAGTTGAGAATACCGGGTTTCTTCATCATAATCCTGATGGGATTCACTCTGGAAATGACGTGAATTGTTTGACCGATAATATAATATCGCATTTTCTGAACAGCAAACATTAATGCTAGGCATTCTTTCTCGATTGGAGAATAACGCGATTCAGCACCTGTCATTGTGCGACTGAGGTAATAAATAGCCTGTTCATGGCCATCTTTATTTTTCTGGGCGAGTAATGCACCAAGATAATGATCCATGGCTCGAACATATAGAAGAAATGGTATTCCCGAGACAGGAGGTACCAAAATCGGAGGATTCATGAGATACTGTTTGATGTCGTCAAATGCTTTTTGACATTCTTCATTCCAGACGAAAGAAACACCTTTCTTCAGAAGTTTGTTGAATGGTCTGCAGCGTCCTAATAAGTTGGAAATGAATCTCCTGATATAAGCAATTCTTCCTTGAAATCCTCGTAGCTCTTTTAAGGTGCGTGGAGGACGCATCTCTTAAATGGCTTTGATCTTCTCGGGATCCACGTATATACCTTTAGCGGTAATGACAAAACCGAGAAATTTACCACTAGAGACGCCCAGGAAGGACTTAGTAGGGTTCATTTTAAGTTGATGCTGACGCATTAAATCAAAGATAGTCTTCAAATCTTGGATATGATCCTCCTTTCGTCGACTTTTAACTGCAATATCATCAACATAGCATTCGACTATTTTTCGGAGATGTTCGCAGAATATAGTGCTCATTGCTCGCTGATATGTTGCTCCTGCATTCTTGAGACCAAACGGCATCACTGTATAACAGTATGTACCGATCGGCGTTCTGAAGGAAGTATGTCTCTCGTCGTCTGGAAACATTTTGATTTGATTGTACCCCGAATACCCATCCATGAATGACATTCGTTCGAAACCACATGTGTTATCGATCATGACATCGATAATTGGAAGAGGAAATTCGTCTTTTGGACAAGCTGCATTGAGATCGCGAAAGTCTATACAAACTCGGATCTTGCCGGTCTTTTGAGGACAGGAACGATGTTAGCCACCCATTCAGGATGTTGTTCCTCTCGAATAAATCCGGAAGCCATAAGCTTGTTGACTTCAGCTTCAATTACACCCATAATGTCTGGACGAAATCGTCGCTGTTGTTGTTTGACTGGTTTAGCATTTGGCATGATATTAAGTTTGTGCATTGCAATCTTTGGATCTAATCCTGGCATATCCTCATAACTCCAGGCGAAGACATCGATATACTCATGAATAAGCTTGATCATGTCTTGTTTATCTGTTTCTGAAAGACTTTTGCTGATGAATATTGGTTTAGGGGACCCTTCTTCCCCAACATCAATTTGGATCAGTTTATCTTCCGTAGGAGGTTCCCTCTGCTCGAACCTGAATTCCCATTGATTGTCTAATCTTTGAGCACATTATTCTGATTCGGGTGATATTTCAAAATCATCCTCATCTTTATCATTTTCTTGCGGGCCATCAACAGAGACCATATTGATAGATAAAATAGAGCGATGGAGATCACCAATACTTGTGTCAGAATCCCAAGAAATGGAATCGGAAGACTCAGATCGTTCATCTTCAGATCGTTCGTCTTCATCGAATTTTGAATCTTCATGGACTATGTTGATAAAGGAGGTAGGAGCAATGTAACCCAAACCACATTTTGTCCTTCCGTATTTTAATGGAGGAATTCGAACAGGCATTCTTCTTCCTTTTCCATTATTGAGGCTAGTTCTGAAGTCATAACCCATATTCTTGATGATATTTTTGGACTGTTGACTATAGCGACGTAATTGTAACCTTCCAGTATCGTCATTTTTGTCATCTTCTTCCAGATTAGAAGGATTCTGGGGTCCTTTGTAGAAGAATATTGGATTTTCTCCTTTCTTTCGAATAGGAACCACGAAGTACGATTTTTGTAGAGACTCTAATGAAACATCTGTATGAAGAGTTTGAACAACTCCTATAGTTAGTGGCTCTAAGCTATCTAGCAATTGTAAATAACTTTGTACATGATTACAGACATCAATATACTGTAAAGGAGATGCTTCATTAATATTAGATACTGTATTTACAACAGAAGGCTGAGCCTTATCAGACTTAGTCAAATTAATGACAAAAGGGGGAGAGAAAGAGAGATCAGAAGTTTTGTTTCGATTAAGATCGATAACAAAAGGCTCAGAAGAGGTGAGCTCTCTTGAAGAAGATCATGGATAAGTAGTACGTCCACTGACTGGAATGACTAGAGTATCGGGTCTAGCCTGAGAAGATAGAGGGGGAGTGGTGCGTCCACTGACAGGAATTATCAGCGAACTTTGTGGAGCTTGGGAAGACGATATAGTAGTACGTCCACTGACAGGAATTATCAGTGAGCCTTATGGAGCTTGGGCAGACTGCGGAAGAGTGATACGCCCTTTTACAGAAATAACAAAGGTATCGACTTTTGACATCTCATCATCATTATCCATAGCTTGCAAGACTTTTGAGTATTCATCTTTGTACATGCAAGCGTCATTGAAGTAAGCTTCGACTCCTTTGAATGGATAGAGATCGGCAACCTCCTTTTGAACTTCTCCATTATCATCAACATATTTGAAGCACTAATGAAGAGTCGAAGGAACGATACTATGTTCATGCAAGAATGGTCTCCCCAATAGAGTATTGTATGAGCAACCATGATTGTCGATGATGTAAAAAGTAACTTTAGTGCGAAGATCGCCTATTTGAAATTTAAGGCGAATCTTGTCCAAAGGCTCACTTTTTCCTTGATTGAATCCCAAGATGGTAGTGATAGTGCTGGAAAAACTATGCACAGGTATCTTCAGTGCATCTAGCATAGCCTTCGGCATAATACTGAGAGCAGATCCTGGATCAATCAGTAGACGATCAACCTTCATAGAATCAATATATCATGTATGATATAAAAGACGGTCGTGTCGATTATCCTCTAGCAGCATATCGTCTTGCGTAAAGGTAATGTTTGGAATTAATTCCAAAACACTATAGCAATGAGAGACAGGTTCTGTTTCCAACTTCTTGAGGAGAGTTAGGCAGGTTTCTGCTTGCAGCAGTGCTTCACTCAGAGTTTCTCGAGTCTCTTTAGCGAGGCGTAAGAGCTCAAAGATTGATAATTTAGCTGGTGTATTGGCTAGTTGAGCCAATATATCAAAATTATAAGGCTTTTCAAGTCCTGTAGGAGATGACTTCTTCAATGGTTTATCGAAGCGGACTTGTTGTTTGCCTTTGTCAGCTGCTGTTGGTTTGGAAGGAACTGTCTCAACAGGAACATTTGAAGGCTCTTCAGTAGAGACTGGTGTTGAAACTGAAACCGGAGGGACATCAGGAGTTTCTCCAGGAATGTCAGCATAATCTTTCAGATATATTTTTCCTGATCGAGTTCCAGCATGAACTTCGACTTCAGATTCTGGTTCAGGATCTATGGAAACCATGTTACAATTCTTCATCTTGCTCTTGGTTCTTTTATGCTTGATAAGAGCTTCATTCCAGAAACCGAGACCAATACGAGATTGATTATGTCTCATAGTGATGGCTAAAGGTGCTCGGAGTCCTTTGCCTGAGTTCAAACCAGGAGCAGTGGCTAGATCATAACCCATCTTCGCCATTAATTCATAAGATTGTGAACTGTATAGATGAAATGCAGGCTTGTACCTATCTTCAGATTGAGGTACAGATTTTATCTCCGTAGGGAGTGAATTTCCTGCCAAGATGAAATTAGAGGTTAGATAAAAATCGGGTATGAAACTAGAAGTCACATTGCATGACTTAGTCTTTCCGAGCTTCTTTTTAGACAAAGGAGTCTTCCGAGGAGAAGAGGAAGACGTCTCAAACTCTGTTATTAAATCTAGGTGGATCCACATAATCTCTCCCTTCTTAGTTGTGATAGGAACAAGTCCTTCATTCTGTGCTGGTGGGATGTTCACCACTTCGAGAGTTGCTTTGGGGATAGGAACAATCCCACTTTCCACCATTAAAGGAGAGAAGTCACCGAACTGTATTGAAATTACATTTGCTGTGACTGTCTTGTCTTTGGGTGTCAGTATCACAGCTCCTGATTTAATCATCTCTTGGATCTTTCCTTTTAATACATAGCAAGACCGGATTGTATGACCCAGCATTCTATGATATGGACAGTATTTTGGATGATCTGTCTTGTTGGCTTCATCAGGCTTTTTGATTTCTGGCAATTGTATTTTTTTACCTTTGAGCAAGCATTCAAAGATACCCTGAACATCGTCATCATCGAAAGAATATTCTTCCTTCGGCCGAGGAGGTCTCTGTTGTTGATTTGTTGGAGCTGGAGTAGCTTGGGTAGTCTTTACCTCTTGACTATTGCTCTGGAGATTGACTTCAAGAGCCTCTTTTCCTTTGCGATTATTGGGTCGAGTACTATTGCTAGCACTCTGATTTAATTCCTTGGGAGCATTTGTACCCCCAGACCTTTGAAGGTCTCAGCACTGACTTCAGCAGCCTTGGCACTGACGATGAAAGAAGGCCAATCTTGAAACTGAGTGGACCCTGTCCACATACTGATGATTGGTAAGAGATTCGACTTGCAAGTGTCGATGGTAACAGCATCGGGAGTTCCAAGAGGCATTTTGAGGGCTTCTCTTCTGAATCTTTCAATGAAGTCCTCGGTAGTCTCATTATTTTTCTGTTTAATTCTTATGAGGGCTGACATAGTCATGTCATTGAGTCCTTCATAGAATCGTTCAAGAAACATTTGTTTGAAACCTGCAAATGAGGTAATGCACCCATTAGGGAGACTTCTATACCATTCATAAGCCGTTTCTTTGAGACATCCGACGAACACCCGAGTGAGAAGGGCATCGCTTGGTTGTAATTGATCAGTCATTACTTCAAAGTGGTTAATGAACTGACTTGGGGAGGTAGTCCCATCAAAGAAAGAAATGGTCGGAGGTTTGTATTTTGGTGGATACGACACCTGCTTCCATTCTATCGGATAAGGTTGCTTGATGCCTAACCTTTGTAAACCATCCTTTTGTTTAAATACCTCAAATTGAGTTCGGAGATTCCTTAACTCTTCAGTAAAAATTCCAGAAGATTGTGGAGTTGTAACTTGTTGAGTGTAATTGGGAGGAGGGACTGCAGCATATGTACCACCCCCAGCTCCAGACTGACTTGGAGTGGTCTATACAGGAACATTAGATTGTACCCCCGGAATAGTAGAGGGTTCCAGATTTGGGGCAACGGGAGTATTTAATACTACTGGTGGTACTGTTTGTTGAACTTGCTGAGTTTGATGCTGGGCTTGCATAAGAGTGTGCATAGCATTCAATGTATCTGCCATAGCTCGCAACTGTTGTTCCAAGGAAGAAATCCTCTGCTCATGAGCTTCAGTGCTAGTTGAAGATTCATGATTGCCATCTACCATGTAAGTGGTAATCATTCGAGGAATAGACGATGAAACAGTCCGTTCTGAATCATCGCTGTGTGAGTCAATATCTTTCCCGGGACTATTTACAGGAGTCAATACTGGAAAATTGGATTCTCTAAGAAAGTCCTCTGTAATCTCTGGATTACCACTTGGATGAGAAGAAGAAGAGACCCTGGCCAAGGCTCCGGTCCTGGATCGGGTGCCGAGATAAACACCATCTTCATAATCTGATATAGCATCAGACCGTATGCTACCCCCAATATTTCTGGAAGTCATGTTGACAGAAGCATAATGAGGTTCATCTTCATCCAATATTGGTTCATATTGAATCCGTTCGAAAACAGATCGTCTTTTTGGTGAACAACAGCACTGGATTACAACCCGAGGTTGGAAGTTGCAACCATGCTTTTCCTAGCAAATATGAGCAATGTCATGGCCAGATGGAGTGTCAATTCTCCGTTTATTTTGCAAATACTTCCGGAGATCCGTAGGAACAGATTGGGAAGTATTTGAAGATAATTTCTGTGTAGAAACTTGTCTTTTGTTCTTCTGTCTTCTCGGTTCTTGAGTGTATAAAGACTGATTAATTTGAGCCACATAGTTCTTGGCATATTCTGCATCAGAGTCTAGTATAATTGTCTCAGTTTGATCAGGCTTCTTAATACCAGAAGTGGAACTAAGATGATTCTGATTAAGCTTGTTACGAAGATCCGTAGGAGATATGACTTTGGTATCAGTCTTGGATACTTGTAATTTGCCTTTCTCAGATCGAGAAATTTTGAGAGAAGGAAGATGGGTATTATTCCGACTAGGAGTCGGTAATAATCCATCTTTAGAGGAAGTAGCCAAAAGGCGTTTTCCTTTGTTTGATCTAGTAAGAGTACTAGTCAAATTAACTCCAGAGGTAAAGACCTTAGGAGTAGAGGAGTTGACTAAAGAGTCTTTCTCCTTGGTTGGTACAAGATGTGCAAGTTGTGGGGGAATCATTTGTATGTTCTGTGGAAGAGAACCCCCAGCCTGATTTTGAGAAAAATTCAAAGGACTGTATCTGTTAGCATACGCTGACTTCAGTTTGGACTTCTGGTCATACGCTGCCTTTTTACTAGCATACGCCGGCTTTGGCTTAGCGTACGCTGCCTGCTGTTGGCTTTTGTACACTGCCTTCGCCGTACGCTGCCCTTTGACTGCCATACGCATAGAGTCATCAATGGCTAAAGAGCCGACTGCTGTCGTAAGAGTAGAAGGAGAAGAGACTTTGACATATCCAGAGATGGTTTTCCTTGGACACGCTGACTTGGTTAAAGAACCCACTTTGTCAGCGTGACTAGGAGAAGCCACTGTTGCCGTGTTCAGGGAAGCCGGAGTGTGCTTCGTTGAAGTTGAAGACGTGTTCTTGTCAACGTGAGAAGTGACAGAAGCGTCTCGGGCTGTCGAAGAAGACTTAGGAACATAGACAGAGTGTCTCTTCTTCTTGGCAGCAGGAAGAGCGGAGGAAGCAATTCGGCCCTCCTTCGCCTTGAGCATTTCTTCGTAAGCAGATTGGTCGAATTGTACGACCATCGTCTTCTTCGTCAAGCCGATCGACGAAGTATCGCATTGAGTTGTTGCTATCTCATTGGAGGAGACAGCTTTCCCCAGCAGAGTCGCCAATTTGTTTTCCATAAATAAATTTACTTTATTTATTTTGTATCTGAGAAAATTACAACTGTAGGAATCTAATCTAGAAGACGATTACTTTATCCCTTGGACGATGCGATGAAGAAAACTCGAACTTTGAAGAACTTGGACAGCAACTGGGCAATCTCTTTGTTCTCTCTGAATTAATTGTAGTGTCTGATGAAGATGAAGAAACTCTCTTTTATAGAGTTCTGGATAACTGTTCTGAAGCATACGCTCAGTCAGTTACTTGACGTGTGCATAACTGCAAGGACGCGTGGCAAATTCTGATGGAGACACGTTGGAGTGCGGTTTGAAAGTAGTGGAATATATCTAGGAGAGATTGATGGCATGAATGCCATATTGCATAACTTCTGAATAAGTGGATAACTGAGTACAGGATACGTGAAAACGTGTGTTGACTGTACGTTGAAAGTCATCCTGGATGCATTTGCTGTGATACGCTGTCTTTGTTGAAGAAGGGTCATACGCTAGCTTTTGAAGACACATGGCTTGCAAATACTGACTTGGACAGCATAGAGCCATATAAGGCTGATACGCTTACTTTATTGATAAGGAGTCGTATGGAGTCCATACGCTTACTTGGTTGGCAAGGAGTCGTATGGGGTCCATACGCTCACTTGGTTGACAAGGAGTCGTATGGGGTCCATACGCTCACTTGGTTGATAAGGAGTCGTATGGGGTCCATACGCTCACTTGGTTGACAAGGAGTCGTATGGAGTCCATACGCTCACTTGGTTGGGCAATGAGCCTTATGGAATCCATACGCTCACTTGGTTGGGCAATGAGGGAGTAGATACGTGGCTGTCCTCAATCTTCTCAAATACGCCATATCTTCAAATACTGACAAATATCTCTCGAACGTCGTGCTGCAGATATGATGGCTGACAGACTGTCAGAAATGACAGTAATGATGGCTGTGCATTTATGATGGCTGCTGAGCTGTCCTTCGTAAGAGACAAAATCATTTCTCGAAAACCTATACGACGGCTAATCTTCATAGAGCAGCTGTCTTTTGCACGAAAGACGAAGTGTCAGATTCATCCTTCATTAAAAACATGTTGTGCTGTCATCTCAGGAAATAATAAAATATTCACTGAGCGTACGGCCTTTAGATGAGCGTATGGCCTTGGCTGAGCGTATGGCCTTGAGCGTATGGCTTTGACTGAGCGTATAGCCTTGAGCGTATGATTTTGGCTGAGTCTTATGTCAGCGTGTCATAATTTTCACACCCTACATTCCTTGTCCGTGGTTGAATTTGATTCTTGGTGTTCATTAATTTTTTACCAGGATAAACCTTTGGACTAATTTGCCTCGGTTATGGAATCTAGAGTCTTCCACAGCCATATTAGCAGGCATGGCAAAGACATAGGGTCTGATTTTGGATGTATTTCTCGGGTTGTGGGAATTTAAGGTTATTGCAGTCATACTTACTGGCATGACGAGGATTCTGATAACATGATTCTGGGTAGACGGATATGGTTATCATATTACAGAATAGATACCCTATAGAGGGTACCCTAGTATAATGGAATAGGTATCAGTGGAGATATTACTTGGGTATTTTGGAGAAGAAAGTGGGAGCTAGGCGACCTAGGGCGCAGCATCATGCCCCCGCACCAGCAGCGGGATGTACCCCGCCAGGACAGGGATTTTGCGATGATGGTCGAGGAGACCCACACCGCAGGTGAGGGACTAGGAGGTTAGGTCTTGTTCTTTCATTTTCCTGTTTCTTTCCACCCATTGATTGTTTGATTGCTTTCTTAGTACTCTTAGCTTGCATATTTGATGATCATGCTAGATTAATTGAAAACCCCAATGGAGACCACAATAACATGATATTGTAGAGACTAAAACCATGCATGTTTGTTCCTATTCCATAGAATTACATGTTGTATAACTTTGGATAGAATTTTGTTGACTTTTATTGTTGGGGGCTTGACCTAGAGAAGAGTACAACCAACTTAAATTTCGAGGACGAAATTTTTCTAAGGGGGATAGAATTGTAACGGCCTATTTTCAAAAATGAGGATAAATTTGTCATTTTTTATATTCCTATATTTTTTTAAATATTTATTTATTATTATTGTATTTTGGGAATTTGTTTAGTCGGGTTGGAGTTTCGTCTAGTTTTGACTTATATTAGTGGACCGGGTAGTTTAGACTCTCGTCGGGACCCAAAGATTAGATAGGCATGGCCCATAAACTCATCTCATTAGGCTAGTGCATTTAGACTAAACCCACATGACAAGTTTAGTCATTTAAAGATTAGAAACTTGACCCTTTTTACCCCAAACCTTTTCATACTCCTAGTTAACCAAAGGGAGACTTGATGAGGGCAACTTAGACATTTCCCAAACCCATTTAGGGCTCCCATATGGCAGCCCACCTTCCGATTAAAGCCCCACTTCATCTTCTTGCTCTTTCTATTTTTATTTCAAGCCCTAATTTAGGAGCTTTTTCCCCAAATTGCTCTTACACCCAAATTTCTTCCAAATTGAGCCGAATTCATTTCATTCTCTTCCCTTTGGAGAGGAGAAGCCTCTATTGGCTAGCTAAGAAGGGATTGGAAGGATTTGGAGCCTTGAAGCTTGGTGGAGATCTAGATCTAGAAATTTTACATTGAGAATCCATCTCCCTTTTGGTATGAGCTCTCTAAACCCTTCTATTCCATTTCATTAGTGTAACTACATTCATTTAGGACCCCATTTGCATTAGGGTAGCATTAGAGAGGAGTTGAGGCTCTTCTCTTCCTATTTGAAGGTTTTTCCCATTTATTTTGATACAAATTGGGGGAAATCAAGTTTATGACCACCAAGTGTTCGATACGTGTCCCCAAAGGAACTTTCGTGTCCTTGTTGAGTCGAGATTGGGTGTATGTGTCCTAAATAGGATACATGGTGTTTTGTTATGGTATTTCATTATATACATGGTTAGATTTTGGTATATACATGTGTTTTCAAATTTGTCATAATATTTATCCACGTTTTTAGTACCCATAGCAACTTAGAAATGTCATAACTCCTAGCTCAAGACTCTGATTAATCTTTTTTTTTTTTTAAATAACCGCATTAAAGTTAGATTTCCTAATATATATATATTGATAGGCCAAATTCATTCTAGAACTTTCTGTAAAACTGTTTGAGTGCCAGCTGTCCGAAAGACGAACATGTTTCGGTGTTTTCGCGATTCCGGGAGTTTTCGGACACGAAAATGCGATCCATTTGAAGTTTTGGAAAGCTAATACGAAGGGCTATGACATACTTTAATCCTAGAATTTAGTGAATAGGTCTAATAGGTGCAGTATTAATTTTAATTAGAAAACTGACTATACAACATAGGCATTTTGTGTATCCTATGAGCCTATGTAGTATGGATATCAAGTAAATATAGGTATCATAGGTTGTCAAGAATATATATATATATATATATATATATATATATATATATATATATATATATATATATATATAAATATAAATATATATATTATTGTTAGGTAATATGTGTTAGTTAGTGTGTGTTAATGTTGATACAAATGGTTAACAAGTAAGCCAAATATAGATAAGTTATGTGTTAAGGTATTAAAGTTGTGGGAAAGTTACTAGTATAATACTTGGGTACCATGAGGATATTGGTATCGTGACACTCAAGTATCATGAGTAAGGATAAGAGAGTATTGTGACTTGAGTAAGGTATCCTATTTGGTATCAAATATTAGTATTAGAGTTAGTTGGATAAGTATATGGGAGGATAAGGTATTGGTCAAGATACTAAGATATTGGATATTAGAACTAGGTAATAGATAATATCAAGATGTTAAGTTCTAAGAATAGGATGATTGTGTCCATGTGTGTGTGAGTGGTTAGATATATGTTAGAATACCTTAAGTTAGTGTCTAGAGTGTGGTTAGTGTTATATGTTAGATAGATGGTTTGATATGATAGTTAGAGTTTGTTAGTTAGATGTCTATCTATGTTAGAATTAGATATCTTAGGATATAGATATCTAAGTTAGATATGTTAGAGTTAAGATACTTGGTATCTTGAGATATAAAGTAGTATCATAGGATACTAAGGTAATATGAGATATCTTAGGATATTAGTTTACCTTCACCAAGGTAATAGTGTTTACCCTATTACAAGGTAAGGTATTGAGTTACCTTCAAGGTAATGCATTTACCTTCAAGGTAACGGAAATTACCTAAGGTAAGGGTAAGATAATAGCAAGGTATTGGTAGGATACTAGGATAGATGGTTAGAGACTAGTCTAAGGTTTATTTAAGATCTATTAGCCTAGGTTAGTAGGTTATCTACTATCCTAATGTAAATATTACTACGGTAAGGATATTACCTAGTATCCAAGGTATTGGGATACCTTGGTAGGTAATGGTTAGAATTGAGGTATTACATAGATGGATAGGATATTAGGATATAGGCTAGAGTTGGTTTCCTAGATTATAGGATATTATCCCATGGGTAGTGTATAGAGTATATCTATATATATGTTGAGTTAGTTATCTACCATTTGGGAGAAGAAGGGTATAATGTATATGTATATATTACAGTATCTTATGATAGTATCTTTAGATGAGCTAGCTAGTATCTTAGGATATCTAAGATAGTATCCTAGATAGATTTGTTAGTATCTTGGATAGGTAATTAGATAACCTATGTATCCTAGACTAGAAGTTAGTATCTATGTTAGAGTGAGTATCCTATGTAAGTTGGTATCTTGGTTAGATGACTTGGAAAAGCTAGTAGATGTTAGAGAGTGGGTATGATAGTATCTCGAGGGTATCAAGAGAGTAGGATATTAGGATATGGTTAGAGTGGTATCTTGAGATACCCAAGTAGTATCTTGGAATATCTTAGATTTATATTTTTCCTTAAGGTAATAGTTTACGTTCAAGGCAAGGTATTGGGTTTACCTTGGTAACTAAGTTTAGATATCTAAGTTATTGGTTAGCTAGTAGCTTGGGGGTATATAGATAGTTACTAGATATCTAAGTATGGGTACTGTGTATTAAGGTATGTTTACCTAGATTAAAGTATTTGACTTCCAACCAAGGTTTGGTATTGGGATACCAATAGGACCAAGGTTTATGGTATCTTGGTAGGTTATGATTAGGAATAGGATGCTTGACTTAGATTTGACTATGTTTGACCAAGGTTGACTATTTTGACTCAAAGTCAACTACAAGTTAACATTGGACCTAGATTGGACTAGGAGTTTATCAGAGTTGACCAGTTGAGCAAAAGTCAACTGTGAGTCAACCATTGACCTAATTGGACCTAGAATAGACTAGAAGTTGACCAGAGTTGACCAAAAGTCAACTGTAGGTCAACCTTTGACCTAGATTGACATTATTTGATTTTGTTTGACTTACCTTGACCTAGTTTGACTTTGTTTGACTTACCTTAACCTAGATTGACCTTGTTTGACTTACCACGACTTAGTATGACTTTGTATGACCTAGTGTGACCTAGAGTGACCTAGTATGACTGAGTTTGACCTAGATTTGCACAGCATACACTAGAATATCATGCCATACACTGTCAAACCCTAATTAACTCATGTATATCTTATCTTTAGGTCTGTGACATCACTCTGAGCATCGATTCTCATTGACAGCTCAGGAGCACAGGCGAGTATATTTTCTGATAGTTTTTATTATCTTGATATCTGCCATATCCGATTCAGTTGTAGTATTTTACTTTATTCCCGACATGATGGTACACGGACTAGTATACGTCGGATCCTGTCATGAGTTGTTATTCCTGGACTTACCCGGTATATGGGTGCATTGTTCGATCTTGTTTTCTGTACTTGTATAGACACCGATTTGGGAGTGGACTGGCCCCCTACTTTTGAATCTTGTGTCATGATGTGTCATGTCTGGATCTATTATACTACTCAGGGATGGGGAGTTATTAGTGGTTATGTGATCAATATCCCTCTTGTATTCCTGTTACTACTTATGTATTGCTCCACCCTCACCACACATAGGGTATAGCCTGACCTGATACTACTTGTGCATAGCTTTTCATTTTGGTCGGCCTGATCTCCAGGTTTACCTGTGCTTGTTCTTGTGCATAGTCGGTCAAATGAAACAACCTGATCCTGACCCAAGCCGATCACATAACGCTCTAATATCTTAAGGCACTGTTTATGATTACATTATACATCAGATATTCTTGTACTGTTCTACATTCCAGTATTTCATACCCTGACATGATATCCAGTTTTACATATCCTGTTTATATTCCATTCTTGATATTTTATCTTGTATTCTATTATAATTGTCTCTTATAGTATTTGTCAATTTACATGGAACTGCTGTTAGCATTTGTACTTGCTCATATCCTGACAGGATAACCCTTTTGACCGAAGTGCGATGTCGTAGTGGTGCTCGACTTAGAGTGCTGCTACGAGCCTGCTATAGGTTTAGAAGATATAGGCTATAGGCTAAGGATACTTAATCACAGTTAGAACTTCTTAAGAAGATTCAAGGGACGACTCTTGAGAATCTCATGATAAACTATCTCGAAATTTGATTTCAACTATTTATGTCTGTTCTTCCTTGTCCGTGGTTGAATTTGATTCTTGGTGTTCATTGATTTTTTACCAGGATAAACCTTTGGACTAATTTGCCTCGGTTATGGAATCTAGAGTCTTCCACAGCCATATTAGCAGGCATGGCGAAGACATAGGGTCTGATTTTGGATGTATTTCACGGGTTGTGGGAATTTAAGGTTTTCGCAGCCAAGCATGCGGCAATGCAAAAATGTTAGATACCACGATCTTAGAGGTATGTACCTTAATTGTAGACCCTATAGTTTATTGCAGTCATACTTACTGGCATGACGAGGTTTCTGATAACATGATTCTGGGTAGACGGGTATGGTTATCAGATTACAGAATATATACCTTATAGAGGGTACCCTAGTATAATGGAGTAGGTATCAGTGGAGATGTTACTTGGGTATTTTGGAGAAGAGAGTGGGAGCTAGGCTACCTATGGCGTAGCATCATGCCCCCGCCCCAGCAGCGGGATATACCCCTCCAGGACAGGGCTTTTGCGATGACGGTCGAAGAGACCCACACCGCAGGTTAGGGATGTTTCACTTAACAAAATGCCTAAATTTGGCTTTTGAAAGAAAACTAGAAAAAGTACAAAAAGTACAAATTGTTCTAGGAAGTATTGCTATGGAAGTCTGATCTGAGAGCGATCACTTTGTTCCTTGGACCATACGATTATGATGAAGAAATCTGCTTGAAGAAGACGAACAATCGGAAGAACTAAGTCACCGGAAAGGTATCGAGCAACGGTACTGATGGCACAGTCGAATGCTTTCTTGCTTTGCTTCACCCTGTTCTTGAGAAAAAGTTAAAAAAATTCTTCTGGGAATATCACTCTGAAAGTATGAGTTTTCTCAGAATCTCCCCTCTTGTATCTCTATTGATCTCTTGATCTCTTTGTCTGTGTTAAAAATAAGTTTATTTATAGACTAGACCCTCTGTGCATAAAAAGCAACAAAGTTTGGTAACTGTCACCCACGATGAAAATCAACTTTTACGCGTGATGACACGTGCCCCATGTAGAGTTTTGATCTCTACGCATGGTGACATGTGTCCCACTACTTCAACAAAATAGGGAGAGCACGTACACACGTTCCTCGATAAGTGTGGCATAAAAGACACGTAAGCAGACCACGTTCTCATGTAGCAAGAAAAGATCGGGCGTAAAAATGACCCAAAACCTGCGTAAAGTAGCAGACTGGGCGTAAAATAACCCAAAATAGACTTCCCACGTAAAGTGGCTGAAAAGTAGCCTTGAGCGTAAAATTAGCTCAAATAAACTTTACGTGCACAACAGCCTTGAGCGTAAAAAGCTCGAATAGCTTTCGTACGTAAAAGAAGCAATCTCTTGAGCGTAAAGTAGCCCATCTGCACACTAAACGACAAGTGTTGGGTTTGGTTAAATCAAATCTTCTCGACTTCTGTGTTGTCCGCTGTCGTAAAATTATTATGTCAGAACAGTATCACGCGCATTAAATACGATGTGGACAGCTTGTCTCCAGCGTAAAGTTTTGAGGATGGTTCTTGCGTAAAGTAGCTCGCGTAGAGTTTTATTCTGTTTGATCTCTGCGTAAAATTTGAGTCTGACTCTGTTTGACTTGCGTAAAGCTCCCAACTTTTTTGACTCGGTCTATGAAGTACTTTTTACGCTCCTACAAGACCCCCTTCAAAGTTTTCAAATATTTTCAAAATTTGAAATACTTTGAACAGAAGCGTAAAATTCGGGATATTCAACTGTCTGCGTAAAATTTGAGATACCCAACGGTCAACCGCGTAGAGTTCGAGATACTCAACAGTCCGCGTAAAAGTAGAGATATCCAACAGTCAGCGTAAATTTCGGGAATTTAAACTGATTTCAAATTTCTCTATAAATAGAGCTTTACGAGTACAAAAAGAACTTTACCCGTCCTTTGCAATCCCGAACTTCTTTACTCTCTTTCTTTGAAATCTCAATTCAAATCCATGGCCCCCAAGAGCAAGACCGCCGCCGGCAGTAAGGGCAAGAAGCCCGTCATCGCTTCGTCGACGACTGATCGTGCGGAAACCAACATCCCCTCATCGGTGGCACCCCGACAGACCAACCCCGATGTGGCTCCGGCCATGAAAGGTAGAATACTACCTGACTTCGACCGTGAGTTCGCCGGAGAAGAAGACTCGAACCTTAAACTTCACGCCCACGTTTATACGTGTCAGCGTAGAAATCAAAATAACAAAATACGCCCACTTTATACGTGTCATCGTAAAAATAGAAACATACGCCCACGTCTATACGTGCCATCGTAAAAATCAAAATACGCTCACATCAATATGTGACAACGTAAAAATCAAAATATGCTCACATCAATATGTGTCAGCGTAAAATTCAAAATACGCTCACATCAATATGTGCCAGCGTAAAATTCAATATACGCTCACATCAATATGTGCCAGCGTAAAATTCAAAATACGCTCACATCAATATATGCCAGCGTAAAATTCGAAATACGCTCACGTCAATACGTGCCAGCGTAAAATTTACAAGTGTAAGACTTTGCGTAAAACAAAGAACTTTTACACTTAAAAATTTTATCAACTTAATTTTTGCGCATAAGCGTAAAGTTTGCATAGTCAAGCTCTCTAGTACAGAGTCTTCAATCTTTATACGTAAAATTTAGACTAAGTCATCTGCGTAAAAATTCCAATTTGATTTTTACTAACTTGATTTTTCTTTTTCTTTTGGCAGTGGACTTGCAAATTCATCCGCTTGCAGAAATATTCGGCTCGGCAGCTGGTATGGTGGGCTCGAATTACTTAGAGAATTTGTCCCATGTGGAGTTCCGTCAGTCAAATCCAGAATACCCTGAAGGGAGACAACAGCTAATAGCTGCTCAGGGGGACAGAATGTTGTTGTCCACGATAAATGGAGAATTGTTGGTATCGCTCGATGACCAACAATTTTTGAAGCCAGCCTTCTTGTTCGGGGATGCAATAGATTTCCAGTCACAAATACACCCCAAGAAGGAGGCTTGGGTGTTCAAGTTTGTAGAGAGAGCAATGTATCTCCCCGACATAGCCAGAGATTATCCTATGTCTGCATTTGTCCATGCCACCCATCCTCGACAGATGCTATGGAACCTGAGTCCCAGCAGTCATGGTAGGCCTGGCAGAATTATTTTCAAGAGGGATAGAGCCAATGACATGGGCTACCACATCAGTGCTCCTAGTGGCGGTGTCGTCCCTTTCTCCGGTCTATTGCCTGGATTCACCCCGAGTGAAGATTCAGCTCTGATCTAGCCGGTGCAGACCTCAATGTTCATTAACAAGTTCATAAGGGCTGCAGTATTATATCCTCAGGCCAACGCTAGGCTACCAGGGTGGTTGACTTCCTATAATCAAAATTGGATCCAACTTAGTGCCTGGATCATGAAGAACTTCAAGACGGACCTGGAAGCCATCGGCCTTTATGAAGCGGTAGCCTCTACGAGCCAGGGTATATCGATGAACAGTAACCTGTTCTTGGCTTTGATGGAGTTGTATATGAGTTCAACAGGAACTTTTACAACCCCATTAGGTGAGATGGGTCTTGCCCTGCACGAGATGCAATTCATCTCTAAGCAGCCAATGGGGGAAGCCCCATATGAAGAATATGTTCCCTCCAATCGGGAACTTGCTAAAATCAGGAAGAAAAATCCTCAATTGGTTGAGGTATATGAAGAGTTGATGTCCCATTACATGATATGCACTACTATGCATGAGAGTGGATCTCATCTCGCATACATCAATAAGTGGACAACATATCTTTTTTTCCATAAGGATAAAATATCCAAAGATGATAAAGAAAGATTCCAGGAGAACAAAGCTCCAACTATCAACACTGGTTCAACAATCCCTGCTGATAAAATACGGGATATGATTATCATCTACAAATTCTCGAACAAATATTTGTCCACCAAGACTGGGGAGTTCTCTGCTGGAACCGAAGCCTTGAGCTTCCTCAGATATGGCAGCCAGAAGATCTCCAAGAGAGCCTTGCTGGCAGGCTTTCTTTCTTTGTGGTTGAGGAGATGGGTTGTACCGGGGACCGGTACAGTTTATAGAATCTATCGAAGCGTGCTATGGCCAGCGGTACGTTTGGTGTTTAAAGCCAGAATCAACCTGCTATCGGCAATGGTGTGCCGAGTAAATGCAGGTTTGAGGACTTTTCGTGAGGAGTTAATCAATAACGCTTCTTATCGGAACGTATTCCCTAGGGTAGAAATCCCCTACACTTACTTGATGGGCTGGCTGTTACACCACAACTGCAGCTTATTGCCACTAGGCCCGGGAGATGATGCGGAGGTCTTCCTCTAAAAGTTCAGCAAAGCTACATGGATTGCCATGACAATGGCAGATACCCGAACAGTCTTAAATTATTCTTATGGTTGGAACTTTTTCTGCATGAGGCCACAAGTTCCAGCCGACTGCTTCGACGTTCAATTTGAAGATGAAGTTAAAGGAAGAATTTTATTGTCAGCTCCAGTCTTCAGGTGGCTACAGTACATCAGACCCTCCTATCTGATGTACAGAAATGAAGACAGTTGTGCGTTCGAACCATATCTACCAAGTAGGTTCGCTCGCCAATTTGGATATGACCAACTTTATGTTGGTAATCCTTCTACCAGTTTCTGTCACTATGGAAAACTGATCGATGGTGCAAGAGGTTGGAGATATTTTAGTACTGCCCGTACTGGTGCCAAATTCAAAGTATCAATCGCTACCAGCACCACCGAGCTATGTATACTCACTTTTATGCTTCTATCCGCTCCTTTACCCATGGTTACAACATGAGAGGTAGTATAAGATGGCCCAAGGAAGGGAATATTGAGGAGCCAATCAGGGTACCATCAGACATCCCTGACGACATAGCTGTTCCAGATCAGTATTTGGAAGTTATCCCTACGAGAGTTGGGGAAAAAGCTGCAGAACCTATCATTATTGGCAAGTCCCGTAAACGAAAACAAAGTACAGCTGTCAATCTTCCATAGAAGACCCCAGAAAAGAAGAAGAAGACTACCATCAAAGGACCTTCTAGACCAAGGGCCGCTACTCCAGAGATTGATATTCCAGTCGAGTAGCCGCAACACGTTGCATCTTCTTCATCTCATCCTGGAGAAGGGTCCTCAGCATCTCAACCAGCAGCACCTGCGATAGTCCTATCTCCGGGACGTCTCAGCTCGTCGCTTCATTTAACTTTGCCACAAAAGGCATAAGTTATTGAAAACGTCGCCTCAGTACATACTATTGATCAAGAGCCCATCCCATCCGATGAACCAGCTATTAATTTTGATGATGAGGATTGGACTGGAGATTATGATGCGTACTTGGCACGTCCTACACATACTCCAGGTAAATATAATTTATACAAAATCCATACAAAACTATGATTTTTTGTATATTAACTTATTTTGTTTAATTTTTGTAGGTGTTATCATTGCTCCAAAGCTTGTGGCTCCTCCTCCTCCTCAAGAAGATATTTATGAAGAAAACGAGGAATCTGAGGAGGAAGCTTCTTCTTCAGAAGAAAAAGATACTCAAGAAGAAGTACTATGAGAGTCCGAAGTAGAGACTCAGAAAGAATGTCCTCCATTTCTGGAGGTACAACAAGAGCCAGAAATGCAGGCTCAGCCAGAAGTGTCCCCTCCTGCTGAGGGCAAGGATAAAGAAGAAACTACAGTAGAACCTACTGTAGATGATGAAGAGGCTACGAAAGAAGAATTAGACTTCAATGAAGAATCAGTTGTAGAAGGACTCACTACAACTGAAATACTTGAAGATCCCACAGAGCCAATAGCTGAAGAAGGTGATGAAGGCATACTCAAGTCACCAACTGAAGCTGGGGAAGTTGTAATAGCATCCTCTGCTATTATTACCGATCCAGTACAAGTTCCTGAAGAGATAATGCCTGAACCGGAGTTAGCTGCCATAACTACCACTCCTTTCACACTAATCACCGCCACCGAAACTCTAGTAGTTTCAGCTCCAGAAACGGCTGGAGTAACAAATATTGAAGATACTATTCCTGAAGCTCCTGGAAATCAGTTGGCCATGGTAGCAGTGACAACAATGTCTTCATCTCAGCCTGCTACCAAGGCAACAACATCTGCTCCTAGTCTTCAGAGAAGAGATTTGGTAGATATCGCTGCAACGCCGAGTTCAAGTGCAGAAATAAATCTCTTAGTTGAGATTCATACTGAAACTTTTTACAAGACTCTGGCAGCTCAGATCAAGATGATCTTGAATAAGGGCCTAAATTATGAAAGTTTGAAGGCATTTATCTCTCTCACGATCAGAAATATCGCCATGTTTAACGATGCGGCGAGAGCAACGGCATTGAAAAAAATCGTGGAGGGACTTGAACATCCCATCAAAGAATATCTGAAGCTGTCAAGTGAAACCACTGAAAGTCTCATCCAAGAGGAGTATGACGCTCTATCGGCTGAATACCTTGCTTGGGAGACGACTTTTAATGAGGCCCTCCATGAATATAGCATCAAAGTAGCTAAAGAAAAAGCTTTTTTGGCGGGAGCGAAGCCCCAGCTGGATAGCCAGAGAGAAGCCTATGAAACCTCCAATATGAGAATTCATCAACAAAATGATAAAATTCGAGAAGTTGAGGCTGAGCTGGCTCGCTTGAAGGCGGAGAGGGATCAGCTGATCTTAGCTCGAGACCAGCAGCTTACACAGAGCTTAATTTTGGAAGAACAAGTCTTTGGAGCTGAGACTACCATCAAAACCCTTGATGAAGCCAAGGACAAGATGATAGTCACTTTTGCTGAACTTTCGTATATCTGCACTCCCGAAGCCCGACGTGCCGTAGCTACCAAGACTGTATTGAGCTCTCGTAACAAGCGTCTAGCAGAGTTACAGAAATTACTTCAAGATGTCTCTGTCCCGCCTTAGGCAAATAAAGAGCTTTTGTATTCTTCTTTTTGTTTATCAATAAAGAATTCTGTATTCTTCTGTCTTTTTCATTCTGTAATATTTTTAAGACATGAATGAAATATTTTGTTTTGTGACCCTATCATTTATTTTGAATTTAAACAATAGGTATGAGATAGAAAACACTTATCAGAGGTAGTATGGACATGACAAGTCTTCTAAACTCAATAAATTATATCTATCCAGTGGTAATGTAGACATGATAAATAATGAATCTCGTTTTCTGTTTAGAGTATACGATACAATCAGAGGTAATATGAACGTGACAGATCGTAACAACTCAAAAAAATAGATTAATATCTATTCAGAGGCCATATGGACATGATAGATAGGAAAAGAAGTAGACTTAATATTTATTCAGAGGTCATATGAACATGATAAATAATAAATCTTTTTTTTAATCAGCTGGTAAGACAGAAGATCAAAATTTTCTTTTAGGAAGAAAAATAATCAGCTTAACCAAACATTGGTAGCTGGGAAATAAAAAAGAAATTCAGACATAGTATTTCTTCAAGAATTTGCCATTAATCGGCATCATGAGCAGATCTCCATTAGGTTTAGACAACCTATAGGCGCCATTGGAGAATACCGACTCGAATACATAGGGACCTTCCCATTTTACTTGGAATTTTCTTTTGCTCTTATGAGTCATCACCATCGGTCTTTCGACAGCTAGAACTAGCTCACCGACTTTAAATACCCTCTCTTTAACTTTACGATTGAAAGTTCAAAATATGCGGGCTTGATATAGCTCAATATGTTGTTGCGCTTGAAGACGTTTTTCGTCCAATCCTTCAAGTTCTTGGAGTCGCAAGCGATCATTGTTTTCTGTAGTTAGCTTATTAGCAATGGCTATTCTAAGAGATGGAATCTGGATTTCCAGTGGAAGAACAGCCTCACATCCGTAAACCAGTAAGAATGGTGTAAAACCAGTAGGAGTTCGGACTGTCGTTCGGTAAGCCCATAAACATTCCCCAAGTTTCTCATTCCAATCACGTTTATTAGAAGAGACAAACTTTTTAAGAAGTTTAATAATTGTCTTGTTGAAAGCTTTGGCCAAACCATTAGCAGTTGGATTGTAAGCTGTAGAAGCCAGATTTTGGATCCGATTCTTGTCACAAAATTTATAAAATGCCTGACTGGCAAATTGTGGTTCATTGTCATGAATTATCCGTCGGGAAATCCCGAAACGATAAATAACATGATATTTAATAAAGCTAACCACATTAGATGTTTTTACTTCAACAAGGGGAATTGCTTCTGCCCATTTAGAAAAGTAATCGGTTATAGCCAGTATAAACCGATGTCCCTTGACGGAAGAAGGGTTAATCGGACCAATAATATCCATGCCCCAGGCTTCGAAAGGCCAAGAAGCTGTTGTAGGATGTAAGAACTCCGATGGTTGATGAATAAAATCAGCATGAATATGACATGCTTTACACCGTCTGGCATAATCTACAGCATCTGCTATCATGGATGGCCAATAATACCCTATTCTTCGAATGCGGTCCTGTAATTTTGGACCAGGTTGATGGGCACCACAGACACCATCATGAGCTTTACGAAGTGTTTGCTTAGCTTCATTCTCTGAGAGACGGTGTAGCAAAAGTCCGTCATATGAACGACGATATAACATATATAAGGAAGAATCATAGTAAAATCGAAATGATCGTCTCTTGATTGATGTAGCTTCCTTCGGATCTTCAGGTAAAATCCCATGAACCGCATAATCAATGAATGGACTTCTCCAATCCTTCTATTGGGAACTTGATTATGTAGTATAAATCTGTTCAATATGCAAGTTATTTTTTACACAGAATAAGTCTCGATCCAACAAAGTGATGGTATTTTGTCTTCTAATTGGAATAGCTAAGTCTGCAGCTAAACTAGCAAGAGCATCAGCTTCCAAATGTTGAGAATATAGTACGAATTCGATGAAGAATCCTTTAAATGAAAGGACCGATTCGATTACCACTTGATGATAAGGGATGAGGTCAGGATTTCTGACTTCATATGTTCCTCTAACCTGATTAACAATCAGTTGAGAATCTCCATAAGCTTCCAGGAACTCGATATCCAATTGTTTTGCTACTTGGAGACCAATCAACAAAGCATTATATTCTGCCACATTGTTGGAGCATGGCTCTTGAGAGAATAAGCACAGTATATGACCATTTTGTCAGGAGAAACCAAGACGATTCCTACTCCAGAGACGATATTGCCTTTAGGTCCAACCCGTAATGCTCTATCAAAATATAGTTGCCAAATGTCATCCTTTAAAATCATGTTGCAATCCACGACTTCATCTGGAATATCTTCATATAGCTTCGATATTTCAGGTATAGGGTGAGCTGCTAAGAAATCAGCTAATGCTTGACCCTTCACTGATTTTTGAGGTACATAGACCATATCATAAGGAGTAAGCAACATCGCCCAGGTGGCTAATTTGGAGTTAAGAATGCTCGATTTTCTCATCAATATTCGAATAGGATTTATTCTGGATATGACATGAATAGTCTGCCCTGACACATAATGTCGTATCTTTTGAACAGCAAAAACCAAGGCCAGACATTTCTTTTCTACAGAGTATACCTGTGTTCAGCTCCGACCATCATTCGGCTAAGATAATAAATTGCCTGTTCATGATCCATATCACTTTTCAGTGCAAGAAGAGCACCAAGTGAATGATCCAAGGCTCGAACATATAGCAAAAATGGTCTCCCTACCACTGGAGGTACCAGAACAGGTGGATTTGTAAGGTATTGCTTGATGTCATTAAAGGCTTTCTGACATGCTTTATCCCAGGCAAATGATACACCTTTCTTTAATAGACGGGAGAAAGGTTGACATCTTCCAGAAAGATTGGATATAAATCTCCTGATATAAGCAATGCGACCTTGGAAACCGCGGAGTTCTTTTAAATTGCGTGGAGGACGCATTTCAAGAATTGTTTTAATTTTATCAGGATTAATATGGATACCCTGAGAAGTGATGACAAATCCTAAAAATTTGCCACTTGACACCCCTAAGAAAGACTTAGTAGGATTCATCTTCAATTGATGTTGGTGCATCAACTTGAATACAGCCTTTAAGTCTTGAATATGATCATCTTTTAATCGACTTTTGACAGCAATGTCATCTACGTAACATTCAACTGTCTTCCATAGATGTTCTTGAAAGATGTTGCTCATAGCCCGTTGATACGTAGCACCGACATTTTTCAGACCAAACGGCATAACCGTATAGCAATAGACTCCAAGGGGTGTACAAAAAGCAGTATATTTTTCGTCTTCTGGATGCATCTTAATTTGATTGTATCCTGAAAATCCGTCCATGAAAGACATGCGTTTAAAACCACATGTATTGTCTATCATGACATCGGTAATTGGAAGTGGAAATTCGTCCTTTGGGCAAGCTGTATTAAGATCCCAAAAATCTATGTAAACTCGGACTTTTTCGTTCTTCTTCATAACAGAAACAATGTTGGCCACCCAGTCTGGGTGTTGTTCTTCATAAACAAAGCCACATGTGATCAGCTTTTTGACTTCTGCTTCAATTTCATCCATCATATCTGGTCGAAAATACCGCTGCTGTTGTTTTACAGGCTTGGTATTAGGAAGAATATTAAGTTTATGAGTAGCAACTTTAGGATCTAGATCCGGCATATCCTCATAACTCCATGCAAAGATATCAATATATTCTTTAATCAGTTTTATCAACTCTTCCTTTTCATCTTCGGATAGGTTTTTACTGATGAATATTGGTTTTGACGTAGTTCCGTCTCTAACATCAATCTGGACAATCTCATCCTCTGTAGGTGGTTGTCGTTGTTCAAAACGAAGCTTCCATTAAGTTTCCATTTGCTGTGCCCAAGGGTCATTCTCAAATGGCTCAGATTCACCATCAGTTTGAACCATGTTGACTGAAAAGACAATTCAGATTCATCGTAATAGTCTCCTTCAGAATATGAGGATTGTAAAAAACTGGAAGAATATTCTTCCATATTTTTCTTTGTACACGGGGGGTGTATCTGATTCGATGAGAAATTTGATTTCTTCCGAATCTGAGAATTGTAAAGAACTGGAATAAAATTCTTCTTGTATATCCTCATTAAACATGTAAGACGGATTGTATCCTAACCCATGCCAAGTTTTCTGGTAAAACGGATCATCACATAATGGTAATCATCTACCTTTGCCTTGATTGAGACCTTGCATAGTCTTTAAATCATATTCCATATTCTGGATAATCTTAAGAGATTGTTGACTATATTTGTCAATTCGGATTCTTTTTTTATCTTTCTCTCTGAGATCATCTGTCTGATTAATAGGGATATTCCTAGCCAGGCCAAACACAATTTGGTGCTTGTTTCTCTTATCAGATGGAATCACGAAATAAGATTCTTCGTGACGTTTATAAGTTACACAAGCTTGTGATGAAGCGGCTACATAAAGAAGATAAGGAGAAGATGTTAAGAACTTTTGAGCATAAGGTCCTACATCGACATAAGGAGGAAAGGAATTTTCCTTATGGTCAATGTATAAGGTTTTTTTTGTATCTATGTCATCTTTATATTGATAACTTTGATAATCAGAAGATAAAGTCATTCTTTCAATAAATTTAACAGCCATATACTCAAAAAGGAAATCTTCATTGATATTAGAAAGTACAAAATGATCAATATTTACATCATTTATAATTTGACTGCTACGCTTCGGATTGATCATTAACGGACCATCATCCATCTTCTGCGTAGACTTGCCAAGGTTGATGATCAATGGTGGTTCTGGATCATTCGTATGAGAGGTACGTCCCTTGACTTTGATCATGAGAGGTTGAACTTGGCTCTTGGCAGGAATACTCATTGATTCCTCAGATGAAGCTCAAGTTCTTCCTTTGACTTTGATAACCAGAGGTTGGTCGTTGACAGGTTGGGGTTGGATTCGACCTTTGACTTTGATCTTCAAAGGTTGCTCTTCTGGAGGATCTTCATTGACAGATTGATCTTCAACATGTGATTGATCTTTGGCCATATCCGATATCTCCTTCATATGCTCCTGTTTGTAGTGGATTGAATCCGAGAAATAGGCTTCAATACCCTTAAAAGGATTAATATCAGCAAACTCAGTCTTTACAACCCCTTGGAAATCCACGTACTTGAAGCATTGGTGGAGAGTTGAAGGCACAATGTTATGCTTATATATCCACGGTCTTCCGAGAAGGATGTTGTAAGATACATCTGAGTTGATAACATAAAATGTCGCCATAGTTCGAAGATCATCAATTTGAATCTTTAGACGAATCTTTCCCAGTGGTTTACTCTTATCAGAGTTAAAACCAACTATTGTGGTACTAGTGTAAGTCAAATCACTAGTAGAAATCCTCAGAGGTCTTAGCATACTCTGAAGAATAATGCTAATAGAAGACCCAGGATCAATGCCTTTCAATTTCAGTGGATTCAATATACCCAGCATAGCACAAAGGTCTGTCGTGCTTATTATGCTTCAACAGCATATCTTCTTGTATGAAGATAATGTTAGGAATTGTCTCCATCACACTATGACATTGTGGACATGACACTGGCATATTGTCAGGAGTCTTGAGTTGAGCTAAGCATGAATCAGTTTGTAGCAAAGCTTCACTCAAAGTTTTACGGCTTTCTTTCGAAAGGTGAAGCAGCTCAAAGATCGAAAGTCTAGCTGGAGTATTAGCTAACTGGACTAGAATATCGAACTTGTAGGGTTTTATCATCACCCCTTGATTTGAAGCAGATTTCAATGGGACGTCAAAGCGTACTGCTTTCTGTTTTTCCTTTTCAACCACAGATGGTTTAGCAGGAACAGAAGATGGTTGAACTGGTAGTGTTTCAATTACGTCCTCTGCTTCTTTGGAAGATCCCTCATAATCTTTGTGGTACTCTTTACCAGATCTCGTACCAGCAAAGGTTTCTTCTTCGGACTCAGGAGAATGAAGTACCATATTGCAGGATTTAGCCTACTTTCCCTTAGTCTTCTTCTTACGAGGATTTTTATGAGGAACCTCAAAATCTAATCCAACAGTAGATTTTTGACTTTGAATTTGTAAAGGAAGTCGTATTCCTTTATCATAGTTCAAACCTTCCGTCTTTTGAAAGTCATAGCCCATCTTTTTCATGAGATGGACTGATTGTTGACTATACAAGTGAGTGTGTAGCGGACTTTTAATAGATGATTTAACAGAGGAAGAAGAAGCAGAGACTTCTGTAACCACATGAGAAGGAGGAATAGAACTCTCTGTAGCCACAGGAGAAGGAATATTTAGGACAAGAGGAAAAATCCCTGTAGGAGCTTTTTCATAAGCAGCAAAGACTTGTTGTTCCCTGTATAAGGGGACACTATTCATAGCCAACCACTGCTGATGAGTAAGTTTGAGTTTGGTAAGAGGAGCCAAACTTGGAGGGCATATATTCAAACCCCTCAATTTATCCTCTAAAGGATGCCACCCCATAAATGATCCAAATCATCATGGTCTGGGGTTAAAATATGAGAAATCATGTTGCAGGTTTTGACTTTTTTACCCTTCTTGGATTTTGAAGTTTTACCTTCATTCTCCATTTCAGGTACTAAATCAGGGTGTACCCACATGATTTTACCAGTTTTCAATATAAGAGGCAAAAGTCCTTCATTTTACTCTCTGGCAGGCGGGATATTCACAATCTTCATCATCGCCTTTGGAATTGGGATAATCCCATCTGGGACTTGCTGTGGAGAAAAACCTCCAAATTGAAGAGAAACCATATTGGTTGTGACCGTATGCTCATCATTAGTTAAAGCGATGGCATTGGCATTTATCAGCTCCTGGATTTTCTTCTTCAAGACATAACAAGCCTTGGTAGGATGATTTATGTATCTGTGATAGATACAATACTTGGGATTGTCGATCAGATTCACCTCATTAGGCTTCTTTGGCTCTGGAATCTGGAGTTTGCCACTCTTTACCAGACATTGGAATATCCCTGGGATATTACTGTCATCGAAAGAGTATTCTTCTTTTGGCTTGGAAGACTCCTGATTATTCGACGTCGTTTGGGGTTTTGAAAGATTAACCACAAGGGTTTCCTTCCCTTTTCCATTACGATTGCCGGAATTATTACCAGAAGAGCCTTTCTTTCTTTTGTCCTCTGAGGCAAAGATCATCCCGTGTTTACGAGCCAACCTACCATTGGTCTCGGCAGAAACTGCTGCTATAATAAATGAGGCCCAATCTGTGAATTGGGAACCCGTGAAGACAGCAATGGATGGTCGCAGATTCATTTTACATGTATCAATCAATGCTGAATCTGGCATACCAGGAGGCATCTTCAAAGTTGCCTGTCGAAAACGTTCAATGAATGTCCGAGTATCTTCCTTCTCCTTTTGTTTGATTTCTATTAAGGAGGACATATTCATGTCCATGCCTTCCTCATAGAAATAGGAAAGAAACATTGTTTTGAATTCGTCAAAAGACGAAATGTAATTGTCGGGTAGACTGCGATACCAGTCGTAAGCTGAACCTGTCAGGCACCCGATGAAAACTCGGGTAAGAAGAGCATCATTCTTCTGTAGATGCACAGTCATAATATCAAAGTAATTGATATACTGACTAGGAGAAGCCTTTCCATCAAATAATACCATCGATTGTGGCTTGAATTTCGGAGGAAAGGGTACATCATTCCAATGAGGAGGATAAAGTTTCTTAATCCCTAACCTCTGGAGCTGATCCTTGTGCTTCAGAACTTCAAACTGTGCTTTGAGCTCACGCACTGCTTGAATAGCTTCACTAGTTTGAGGAAGCACATTTGATTGAATAGTTGTTGGATGTACCCTAACCCCCACCGGAGGTGGCACATCTTCTGGAATGATAGGATCTGGAGATGCAGAATTTTGATTGACAGCAGGTTCTTGATTATTCAAAGGTATATCAACCCCTTGACTATCTTGAGTTTGTGCTGCTACCTGCACCGGTGTTACTATTGCCGGCAGAGCAGTTTGCTGAGTCATTATTATTTGGTGCATGCTTTGCATCATGGTAAGCATGTCCTTTAGTGATTGCTCAACGACAGAGAGACGCTATTCTGTATTAGCAGATGACGTCTCCGGTTCATCTCCAATAGAATAGGATTCAACCTCTCTTGAAGATATAGAGGGATTGGTATAGAGGTATGAATCAACACTATCAGTTTCGGACTCAAAAGACCGAGTACCCCCAGCTTCTGAATCAGAAGTCTGCAACTGTCTTTGTATTCTCGATCGAGTATTCTGATATACTCCTTCAAAGGAATCAAGAAGTCTGTTGAACTGTTGTTGACCAGAAGTCTGGGATGAGTTGCATCTTCTACGTCGTCCTCTGTTGGTATGAGATGCCATATTGACTGACGCATATGACAATTCATGTTCTTGATCATCTGTTTGCTGCTGAGGCACATTGTAGCTTAATCGATCAAAAACTGACCGTTTAGAAGCCGAACAACAACATTTGATGACAATCTGATGACACTCATAATGATGATTTTCTTGGAAGAGTGTCACAGGAGATTGTCTGTTTTTACGCTTTTGTATTAGCAAGTCGCGTAAATCAGAAGGAGTAGAGGGAGTAGTCATCTTTATTACATTTGGGGTAGAGAAACGTTTAGTCCCTTGTGTATAAAGAAGATTACTGGCTGCATTAGCAGAACCAAACTGTATATTTTTACGCGCTTGGAGTTGCGTACATAAATCCTGAGAGTTTTGAGCACAAAGGACTCCATCAGCATTACGAGTAATTTGTAGGTTTGGTACCTTGCATAAAGCAGTGTAAGAAGGCTGTAGGTGGAGAACCGAAGTCTTACCAATAATATTTTTACGCTGCATGCGTGCAGGTAAATTCACTTTAGATGCAAAGGCATCATTGTGAATTTTATCTACACTGTCACAGACAGGAGATTTACCTTTACGTGTAGAGCGCAAAACATGAGTATCTGCCACATCACAGACGGGAGATTTTCCTTTACGCGGGGAGCATAAATTTTGTGTGTCTACCACGTCACAGACGGGAGACATATTTTTACGCGCGGGGCGTAAAGCTTGTGTGTCTATCACGTCACAGACGGGAGACTGATTTTTACGCACAGAGCATAAAACATGAGAGTATGCCACATCACAGACGGAAGACTGAGTTTTTTATGCAGAGCGTAAAACTTGATTTTTACCGCAGAGCGTAAAACTTGATTTTTACGCGAAGGGCGTATCCCCGAAGTAGAGACTGCCTCATCACAGACGGGAGCCTCCACCACATGAGTAGGAAGGATTCCTTTGCCTTCAGAGACAACAGGGAGATCCGAGGATGCTTTGGACTTAGGAATCCAAACTTTTTGCGCCTTCCGCGATTTATGAACATTGGAGCAGCGAGTACTACCCCCAGTTCGGAGCATTTCTTTGTAGGCAGTCTGGTCGAAGTGCATAACCAGAGTCTTCTTTGTCGATCCGACCGACACATCATCATATTGAGCAATTGCCTTCTCGTCAGAGGAGAAGGTCGTCCCCAGCAGAGTCGCCATTTTGTTTTACTTAACAAAATGCCTAAAATTGGCTTTTGAAAGAAAACTAGAAAAAGTACAAAAAGTACAAATTATTCTGGAAAGTATTGCTATGGAAGTCTGATCTGAGAGCGATCACTTTGTTCCTTGGACTATATGATGATGATGAAGAAAACTGCTTGAAGAAGACGAACAATCGGAAGAACTAAGTCACCGAAAAGGTATCGAGCAACGGCACTGATGGCACAGTCGAATGCTTTCTTGCTTTGCTTCACCCTGTTCTTGAGAAAACGTTAAAAAAATGCTTATGGGAATATCACTCTGAAAGTATGAGTTTTCTCAGAATCTCCTCTCATGTATCTCTATTGATCTCTCGATCTCTTTGTCTGTGTTAAAAATAAGTTTATTTATAGACTAGACCCTCTGTGCATAAAAAGCAACAAAGTTTGGTAACTGTCACCCACGATGAAAATCAACTTTTACGCGTGATGACACGTGCCCCATGTAGAGTTTTGATCTCTACGCATGGTGACACGTGTCCCACTACTTCAACAAAATGGGGAGAGCACGTACACACGTTCCTCGATAAGTGTGGCATGAAAGCCACGTAAGCAGACCACGTTCTCATGTAGCAAGAAAAGATCGGGCGTAAAAATGACCCAAAATAGACTTCCTGCATAAAGTAGCAGAATGGCGTAAAATAACCCAAAATAGACTTCCTGCGTAAAGTGGCTGAAAAGTAGCCTTGAGCGTAAAAAGCTCGAATAGCTTTCGTGCGTAAAAGAAGCAATCTCTTGAGCGTAAAGTAGCCCATCTGCATACTAAACGACAAGTGTTGGGTTTGGTGTAAATCAAATCTTTTCGACTTCTGTGTTGTCCGCTGTCAGAAAATCATTATGTTAGAATAGTATCACGCGCATTAAATACGATGTGGACAGCCTGTCTCCAGCGTAAAGTTTTGAGGATGGTTCTTGCGTAAAGTAGCTCGCGTAGAGTTTTACTATGTTTGATCTCTGCGTAAAATCTGAGTCTGACTCTGTTTGACTTGCGTAAAGCTCCCAACTTCTTTGACTCGGTCTATGAAGTACTTTTTACGCTCCTACAAGGGACTAAGAGGTTAGGTCTTGTTCTTTCATTTTCATGTTTCTTTCCACCCATTGATTGTTTGATTGCTTTCTTAGTACCCTTAGCTTGCATATTTGATGATCATGCTAGATTAATAGAAAACCCTAATGGAGACCACAATAACATGATACTTTAGAGACTAAAACCATGCATGTTTGCTCCTATTCCATAGAATTGCATGTTGTATAACTTTGGATAGAATTTTGTTGACTTTGATTGTTGGGGGCTTCACCTAGAGAAGAGTGCAACCAACTTAAATTTCGAGGACAAAATTTTTCTAAGGGGGATAGGATTGTAACTGCCTATTTTCAAAAATGAGGGTAAATTTGTCATTTTTTATATTTCTATATTTTTGTAAATATTTATTTATTATTATTGTATTTTGGGAATTTGTTTAGTCGGGTTGGAGTTTCGTCTAGTTTTGACTTATGTTAGTGGACCGGGTAGTTTAGACTCTAGTCGGAACCCAAAGATTAGATAGGCATGGCCCACAAACTCATCTCATTAGGCTAGTGCATTTAGACTAAACCCACATGACAAGTTTAGTCATTTAAAGATTAGAAACTTGACCCTTTTGACCCCAAACCTTTGCATATTCCTAGTTAACCAAAGGGAGACTTGATGAGGGCAACTTAGACATTTTCCAAACCCATTTAGGGCTCCCATATGGCAACCCACCTTCCTATTAAAGCCCCACTTCATCTTCTTCCTCTTTCCATTTTTATTTCAAGCCCTAATTTAGGAGCTTTTTCCCCAAATTGCTCTTACACCTAAATTTCCTCCAAATTGAGCCAAATTTATTTCATTCTCTTCCCTTTGGAGAGAAGAAGCCTCTATTGGCTAGCTAAGAAGGGATTGGAAGGATTTGGAACCTTGAAGCTTGGTGGAGATCTAGATCTAGAAATTTTACATTGAGAATCCATCTCCCTTTTGGTATGAGCTTTCTAAACCCTTCTATTCCATTTCATTAGTGTAACTACATTCATTTAGGACCCCATTTGCATTAGCGTAGCATTAGAGAGGAGTTGAGGCTCTTCTCTTCCTATTTGAAGGTTTTCCCCTTTTATTTTGATACAAATTGGGGGAAATCGAGTTTGTGACCACCAAGTGTTCGATACGTGTCCCCAAAGGAACTTTCGTGTCCTTTTTGAGTCGAGATTGGGTGTATGTGTCCTAAATAGGATACATGGTGCTGTGTTATGGTATTTCATGATATACATGGTTAGATTTGGGTATATACATGTGTTTCTTTTGTCCAAAGCAATCCAAATTTGTCATAATATTTAATCCACGTTTTTAGTACCCATAGCAACTTAGAAATGTCATAACTCCTAGCTCAAGACTCCGATTAATCTTTCGTTTTTTTTAAAATAACTGCATTAAAGTTAGATTTCCTAATATATATATTGATAGGCCAAATTCATTCTAGAACTTTCTGTAAAACTGTTTGAGTGCCAGCTGTCCGAAAGACGAACATGTTTCGGTATTTTCGCGATTCCGGAAGTTTTCGGACACGAAAATGCGATCCATTTGAAGTTTCAGAAAGCTAATACGAAGGGCTATAACATAATTTAATCCTAGAATTTAGTGAATAGGTCTAATAGGTGCAGTATTAATTTTCAGTAGAAAACTGACTATACGACATAGGCATTTTGTGTATCCTATGAGCCTATGTAGTATGGATATCAAGTAAATGTAGGTATCATAGGTTGTCAAGAATATATATATATATATATATATATATATATATATATATATATATATATATTATTGTTAGGTAATATGTGTTAGTTAGTAGATATATTATTGTTAGGTAATATGTGTTAGTTAGTGTGTGTTAATGTTGATACAAATGGTTAACAAGTAAGCCAAATATATATAAGTTATGTATTAAGGTATTAAAGTTGTGGGCAAGGTACTAGTATAATACTTGGGTACCATGAGGATATTGGTATCGTGACACTCAAGTATCATGAGTAAGGATAAGTGAGTATTGGGACTTGAGTAAGGTATCCTATTTGGTATCAAGTATTAGTATTAGAGTTAGTTGGATAAGTATATGGGAGGATATGGTATTGGTCAAGATACTAAGATATTGGATATTAGAACTAGGTAATAGATAATATCAAGGTGTTAAGTGCTAAGAGTAGGATGATTGTGTCCATGTGTGTGTGAGTGGTTAGATATATGTTAGAATAACTTAAGTTAGTGTCTAGAGTATGGTTAGTATTATATGTTAGATAGATGGTTTGATATGATAGTTAGAGTTTGTTAGTTAGATGTCTATCTATGTTAGAGTTAGATATCTTAGGATATAGATATCTAAGTTAGATATGTTAGAGTTGTAGGTCCTAAAAATCAAGTTGCACTTATCAAAGAAGACATGAAAATCAAATTGTGCATCCTTCAAGTGAACTGCGCAGGAGACAGATTGCGCAACAACTCAATTGTGCAGGCTGAACTGCGCACTCATTCAAGTGCGCAAGCTGACGTGGCCTCGTCATCATTATCTGACAGAGAATCAGATCTTCTGACAACTTGTAACGCCCCAGTCCCAAAATACGTAGGACTAGGAACGTAGACATGCCAGCTGTATTCATACGAAGTATACTCCAATATATGGAAGCCTCGTATAAATACATAAGCTGTAAAATACAGTAGAACCAATACTAACTAATCTCATCCACAAATCAAAGAATAAAAGATATCATATATCAACTATGAATTTGTCTTGATACAATATGTTGGGCGGAGACAAATCTACTACCAACAAAATAAGGAAAAGTACATGAGTAAAGATATGAATTTGGCGAGCGAGCGAAGACGATCCAAATGCAATCATCCTCGAAGAAATAGCAACGAACATGGCTAGAGCTAAAGCTGTCACTCCCCGTTCCCAGAATGCGTATTTTTATACATGTACAACTTATGTGTATTTAGTTAGTATTTATCATGTATTATTCTGTATTTAAAATTCCTTTAGTTTCATGTTAATTAATTATCTGCCCTTTAAATTTTTATGTTAATTTTATTTCTGTAATTATATTTCTGCAATTTTATTACCTGCATTTTATTTGCTGCTTTAGTGTTATTGGGTTTCGGTTTGCTGGACCCCCTTAAACCCGGCCCATTAACTCCCACCTACCACCACTTCCCCTATTTAAAGCCACCCTCTCCATTCTCTCTCCTCATAACTTCATTCTCACCATTACTACTTTTTCTTCCTCTCATTACTCCCCACCACCTACCAGCAGCAGGAGAAGGCAAGTGCAAACTTGCTTCTCAATTACCCATTTTTTGGTTCATTTGCCTTCTTCTCGTGATTCCAAGAGAGATTTGTTCTTAGCATTTTTGATTTCTACGGCTAGTTTTCTCTAGATCTAAGTTATAGTATTTCGGCTGTTCATGGGTTCTTGATCCACCAACTTAGCGTGTTTTCGGAACAGAGAGTTCATGTGGTAGAACTGCTTGTCAGTCACGCTCACGTTCTTACGTGTCAGCGTGTATTTTCAGTCACGCACACATCCTTACGTGCGTGTATTTTTAGTCACGCTCACGTTCTTACGTGTCAGCATGTATTTTTAGTCACGCTAACGTTCTTACGTGTCAGCGTGTATTTCCAGTCACGCTCACGTTCTTACGTGTCAGCGTGTATTTTTAGTCACGCTCACGTTCTTACGTGTCAGCGTGTATTTTCAGTCACGCTCACTCTGTGCGTGCGTATATTTTCAGTCATGCTCACTCTGTGCATGCGTGTATTTTCAGTCACGCTCATATCCTTGCACTTGCATGCGTGACTTTTTACGCTGTGCCTTGCGTGCGTGACTTTCACGCTCCCATCTTTGTGTTTGCATGCGTAACTTTTCCCGCTCATGTCTTGTACTAGCGTGCGTGACTTTTCACACTCACGTTGTACTTGCATGCGTGACTTTTCACGCTGCGCTTGTGTGCGTGACTTTTCACTTCACGTTAAGCCAGCGTGAATTTTGTATCACTTTTCACGCTCATGCTTACCAGCGTGTATTACTTTTCACGCTCACTCATTCAGGCTAGACTTGGCGTACTTTTTACGCGCCTGATTATTGCGTGACTTTTGGCTTTAGCATAGACTTGCTTGCGTAACTTCCTGACCTTGGTGTTTCTGTTTGCTTTATAATTTATTCTTTTAATGTTGGCCTGATAATTCTCCTATTATATCCTTACGCCTTTTTGCATAAACTCGATAATCATAGCAGGTTAATATCTTAATACATATGGTTGTGTCTTGATTGGTTCATGATACCCAGTAAGACTAGAACTTGACCTTGAGAGTTATAGACTCAACCCTATTTAATGCTAATGACTTTCATGCCTTGCCACCATTAATGACGATGGTTATCTTGACTAATTTGATCATGCGTTCCTAGTTGGAACTAAGAGACTGGCTAGTCGTCTTATTGAAATAAATGAATGAGACACGTTCATGTTATGAACTATTGCAATCGACTGGCTGATCCCGAAATATTGACATACATGCACATGCAGGCTTCAATCTATTTATTTATTTATTTATTTATTTATTTATTTACTTATTTTTTACAAAAGAAGCATGTGTACTTTATGGTCAAGGCATGATTACCGTGGTTAGATTTGATTGTTGCATTACGCTATGTAAGACCTGCAACCTAACCGCACTGGTATCGTTGTAGAGTTGTGCATATCGTACCCCGTACGAAAGTACTCATTTGAATGACCATGATCCACGGTATGGGATTTCACTCAACGTAGGGACTATTAAGTTAAATAAAATAATGATTGCATGGAGAGAATGAATTCCCGAGTTCTTACATGGCAGCCCCCTTGGGACGAGTACCCGACGGGCCGGCTAGTTCCCACAGATACTGTAAATCTGCCACACAGGCAGGGAACAGTATATGCTTTTATTATTATGGTATATTGTATATTGACGGGCGTCCTGCTAGGACTCGTCTAATTCATGCATGGCGCACATGATTGACTGGATAGACTAGCCTTGCTCGCACATAGTAAGAACTGAGGAATCCCTAATTGCATAATTCCAGGATAACTTGGAACTCACATTAGCAAGTCGTAGTAGTTGATTGGCCATTCAAGATGATTTGTTTGTGTACTGCACTACTCTGTTACCTAACTGGGATGATCAGAATGTCAGGACATGACGGGCCAACTTCTGTCCTTGTTTGGTTGGGAGGTTGGTTCGAAGTGTCGTGATGTGATGTGAATCCTAGTGGAAAGCAGAGATCTATTACCATTATATTCTTTTACTTACTGGTTTAGTCCTTCATATCGTCCTTCCTTGTGGTACTTGCTATTAGAGGTCTAACCTCTCTGGTTTTGCATGGCCAGATTTAGAGCCGGTTCCCGAGGACTCAGCTTACTTCTACCTCCAAGATGGTCAATACTAGGAGAATGATTACAGGAGGACTCGAGTTGGTTCCTTACTTCACCGCTCGTTTTGTTATTTACCTTTATACTTAGTCGTTTGGCACCGACATGTTAGTCGGATTGTCTTGTACTTACTTTTACATAATTGTAATTAAGTCAGACTGTAGCTGATAATAATTGTGTATACTTGCTATACCATTTGGCTATGTTTTGTAAAGCCAGATCTCAAGAACATTTTGACTGAGCGTTTGGGACGCCTTACTGCTTTATCTTACATGTTCTCTATTTCTGTTTCCTTGCTTGAATGATTGAGACAATAGATGTGTAATGACCATAGTAAGACCTTTATGTAGTATGCGCCCCCTCGTCTGGTTAGACAGCATTGATCGTATTATTCGGTATTCATCTACCCATAATACGTAGCTAGCTGAGTCATTCCCCCGCTCTCCAGTATTCTGGTTCTGGGGCGTGACAAAAGTACCTGCGAAAGACAATAGCACACACCTGGCAATACAACCAGGTCCTCAGAGGGACGTAACAAGACACATAATAGCATGCCATATAAACTGAATAAATATTGCTCAAATAAATAAGTAAATCGAATTATAACATGTTCCAATACGCACCTACTGAACGAGCGTACCATCCCCCCAACCAAACAAGGACAGGAGATGGTAAACTAATTCACGGCGACGTATCTTCCCATGCTAAGAATCCGATATGGTATCCGGACCCCAACAAGGTTCAATACCTTCTCATCGAAGTAGTAAGTCACACCTACAACCAAACAAGGACAAGATGTGACAAACTAATCCACGACAAGTTATTGTTCCAAGCCACGGTCAGATAAAAGTATCCAAACCAAAAGTACTCGTACCTAACGGATAGGGTAGCCTACCATTATAAGTGAAATATTGTTAAGAACAATTCTTCCTACGCATGGGCCCTGGCTAAATAGGATCGGCGTAGTCCCCCTTTGGGCACCAGAGGCCCCAGCAGGAAGAGCATGACGTTCCGCAGAATCGTCAGTGGCCGTCAGTAATCTTGGGTCATCAACCCCGTATCTCCAGCGGAGAGTCCGGGTCACAAGGGAAGTGCATCGAAGCCCATGCGCTAAGGAATTGTCCTCCCCACCCAATGCCTACTGTGTTGCATCCACAACACAAACCACTATAACCGCTAAGTCAAACTAGCATGCAATCTCTATTAGCGGTTATTCCCATCGCACGGCTTGTACGTACTGGTGGCCAGCCAATCACGCACTTCCGTGTTCTACATGCGACACACAACTTCGTGTTTACAACGTGTCAAGGCCAATGAATGCAACACACAAGGTGGTCTCTTAAATCTAGGTTTAATGTAAAAAAATAATACACAGCAGGAAATATAAATGAACAGTTATGCCATGTATCACAGTTTATTTTGCATAAAGAAAATAAGTAATGCATGAAAATATGAGCTACAATAATTAAACAGCTAATGGCAAGGTGTCTTGCCTGGTAGAGCGCCTGGTGTGCTGCGATAATCGATGTGGCACGAACTGCAACTTTGGGGCAACAACTGTACAAGGGAACCTCTGATGGCGGTACGGAATGTGTCATTGAGTCCGGGACAGTCATATTAGTTAGGGACGATATAGGAAAGTTCGAATTTTGCGAGAAAATAGGAAACGAAGGATTGGTCATGGATACGATTAGATAATCGAAAAGATTTGGTATAGATAAATAGTTGTAATAATCCTAGAAAATATATACACAAAACTCTACTTAGTCAAAATATTTAATAACTTTTTAGAGAATAATTATGATAGTTGGAAACTATGATTTTACTAATCAAAACATCTTTAAATAATTATTTTGAAACAGAGAAAAATATTTTTAGGATTAAACCTTAAATTTTGGTCAAACTAAAAATTTTAGAAAATATTACCATAACACTTTTTAGGTCAAGGGCCTTATTTAGAAATACCATAAAATATTCTAAATCTAGTATGAAGCACATACAGGCCAAGCCCTAATACTATTTATAAAATACTAATAAGTAATTTTCAAAGTAAATAATAATAATACTAAATAGAAATAATAGCAACACCAATACTTGTGATATAATACTAAATAGTGGCACAAAAATATTGTCAATAACAATAATATTAATAAATGGGAATCCTGGTATTATACTATGTATACCTATATATACAAATACTATAACTTAATGATATTTTTAAAGAATAGAAAGTAATTAAACAAAATACATAACTAAATTAATTAATAATAAAATGAATTAGTAATAATAACAATAAGCATAAACGTAGATAAATAAATACAATAAATTAATTTTAAAAAAAAACAAAACAAACGGAGTGTGCTGCTCTCGTCCCAAGTAAAGAGAGAGAGAGAGAGAAGTCAAAAATAAAAAAGAGAGAGAGTTGGAAGAGACTGAGAAGGGACGGCGGAGAGGAGATTGAGGGAGGAAGAGAGGGCGGAGACGATCGGAGCGGACGGTCGGGGCTCCAACCATGGGGGCGGTGACAGGCGTTGGTGGCTGCTGTAACAGCGACGCGGCGGCGGGCGGAAGTGAAGGAAGATGGAGAGAAGCGGAGGAGCGGCGACGAGGTTTCCGACGATGGGAGGCGGAGGTTGACGCGGAGGAGGAAGGCGAGGCAGCGACGGGTGGCGCCGGAGAAAAGGAGCGGTAGGGGTCGGGGAGACGAGGAAGCTAGGGCACACGGGGAGAAGGGGCTGCGGGAGGTGGCAGAGCCGTGGGGAAGCTCGGCGGCGCCAGGGAGCGGGAAGCGGCGGAGCTGTAGGCGGACGTTGGTCGCCAAGGCGGAGAGGGTCTCGGGAAGAGCAAAGGGGGTCCGGTGGGTGCTCGGGACGGCTCCGACGGAGAGGGGCGAAGGGTTCCGGCGAGATGGTGGCGGGCGGCTCGCGCTCAGGCGGTCGGCCGGCGTGCTGGGAAGCACGGCCACGGGGGTTCGACCCGCCGACGGGCGCGGGAGGCTCCGGCGTGCGACGGCAAGGGCGGCGCTCGTCAGGTGAGTGGTTAGGTTAGGGTTTTTGATTTCTTTTTCTTCTTGGTTTTCCTGGGTGGTGGCGCTGGCGTTAGCCGTGGCGGCGGTGGTTTGGGTGGCTGGTGGTGGTATGGACGTCGATGGTGGTGGCGTGGTGGTGATGGTTGCCGAGTGGCGGAGGGTTCGGTCGGGTTTGGTTGTGTGGGGACGACGGCGGGGTGCTGCTGATGATTGGTGACAGGGATGGTGTTGGTTTGGTCGGGGGCTCGGTCGTGGTGGTGTCGAGGTGGTTACGGGATATTGGGGAATGGTGGAGGTGGTGGTCGTAGAGTTCGACGGGTGGTGATGGGTTTGTCCAGGGAGGAGCCGAAGGGGCTGCGGCTCGAGGCCAGGGAGTGGGACATGGAAAGAGCCTAGGGTTTAGAATAGGATTAGGATTTGATTTGTGTCGGGGGTGTCCGACACGGAAAAGATAAAGCTGTATATGTAAATAAAACATGGAATAAGAATTTGGGACGTGGAACACGGATACGAGGTACTGCACGTAGATTTGTGGAGAAGTATTGTGGATGAATAATATGGATGAGTACCTGCCTATTTTTATAGAATGTGGGAATTCCCAATTTGGATAGGCTTAGGATTAGATTTAAAACCCAAGAATAGATATATTGCAATTTAATTTAAAATCAATCAAATCCAAATCCAATTCCAATTAAAATCAAATTAAATTCCCTTAGTTAAAATCAAATCAATAATTCAAATTCCAATAATAGATATTAACTATATATTTTTAAATGTATCCATGGAATCAAATCAAATTTTAAATTGTCACAAATATTACAAAAATATGTTTTCCAAAAATACCATGATAATTAATTTCGAAAATTACACTATTTATTTAAAATAAGGCAATAAATAATTATGATATATGTATGCTCAAATAATATTTACATAAATATATTTTTCCTACTATACAATTAATTATAATTAATAACTGCTAAAAACAAAATGCTTTTTATAGCAAGAATAGAAATTATATATAATATTTTGAAAGTGTATAATAAAATAAAAAGAAATTATTTTTATAAAATACGTACGCTCGCACATATTCGTACTCGTCGAGCAAACGAAAATTTCGCATACGACGTACAATACGATTACGTGACATACAGTACCAAAAATTTTAAATCCATGCAAATTAATAAATAAAAAAAATAGTAGAAATTTAGGGATTTTACATCCTACCCAACTTAAAAGAATTTCGTCCTCGAAATTGAGGATTTGTAGGGGGGTGAGAGGACACAAGGGGGAGAAGGCACAACGGTAGATAGAAGGGTTTAAAGAAGTTTACATGGTCGTAGTCTAGGTTGAGGATATGATTAAGAGACGATTGTAATCACTTCTTAAATTCAAGTGATTAGAAAGTCAATATTGTGGATTTAGGGTCGAGGGAAAGGACGAGTAGTTAAGGCAAAGATATAGGCACATTGAGTGTTAATGGTCACAAGAGATAGGATAGCTAGGGGAACTTCAAGTACAGCGCATTAGTCCTTCTTAAACAGGTGAAGGCAAAAGCAATCTAGAGTTCGAAGGAGGTGTTATCGAATACGAAATACGTGATTCAATGACGATTGAATAATTTTCAAAAGAATTGTCAAGGCAGTCGTGGATGGGATTGTAAGGGCAAAGTTTAATTATGTTCCCATCCACGTAGAATAATAGATAAAAGCGAACCAAAGTACACTCGGTTGATCAGACCATCATGCACCGGTTCTGATTAGACAATGTGTTAGTAGGAGCTCTTCCAATAACATATGTCTTGAACAAGCTCGATAAAAGATAAGCTTGCAAAAACTAGGCTACATTAGCATCATTTAGTCAAATGGTAAATACATAGGCACGAGAGATTAAAATTTAAGAAGGTAGAATGATTCTAGGGCATACAGTCATCCTATAGTCTTCTTGTCCGAGTCCTTGGTTGGCTAGACGGGTTAGGTCCTCTAGATTCTAGGATCTAAATAAGCTTGCTAATATAGGTCACTAGGTCAATGGGGTTGCTAAGTCATAAGGTATTCTACCCAACTTAAAGAATTAAACTAATGGTGTTTGGGACAGCTAACTAATAAGGTTAATCTCTAGCAAGCACGAAGGAAAGATAAGGATAATGATAGAAGGAATCAAGCAAGATGCAATCGATGAGTCAAACGGTAGATTGAAGAAAGTGGTCAAGTATGTGGATGAGATCCTAGACTTCTAATCCTATACGCAGGCTTGCTTGGTACGGTAAAGTAACCAAACAATTTATCTAGACCTGCATGGGCCACCACAAAAACATGTAACGCCCCAGTCCCAAAATACGTAGGACTAGGAACGTAGACATGCCAGCTGTATTCATACGAAGTATACTCCAATATATGGAAGCCTCGTATAAATACATAAGCTGTAAAATGCAGTAGAACCAATACTAACTAATCTCATCCACAAATCAAAGAATAAAAGATATCATATATCAACTATGAATTTGTCTTGATACAATATGTTGGGCGGAGACAAATCCACTACCAACAAAATAAGGAAAAGTACATGAGTAAAGATATGAATTTGGCGAGCGAGCGAAGACGATCCAAATGCAATCATCCTCGAAGAAATAGCAACGAACACGGCAAGAGCTAAAGCACCTGCGAAAGATAATAGCACACACCTGGCAATACAACCAGGTCCTCAGAGGGACGTAACAAGACACATAATAGCATGCCATATAAACAGAATAAATATTGCTCAAATAAATAAGTAAATCGAATTATAACATGTTCCAATACGCACCTACTGAACGAGCGTACCATCCCCCAACCAAACAAGGACAGGAGATGGTAAACTAATTCACGGCGACGTATCTTCCGATGCTAAGAATCCGATATGGTATCCGGACCCCAACAAGGTTCAATACCTTCTCATCGAAGTAGTAAGTCACACCTACAACCAAACAAGGACAAGATGTGACAAACTAATCCACGACAAGTTATTGTTCCAAGCCACGGTCAGATACAAGTACCCAAACCAAAAGTACTCGTACCTAACGGATAGGGTAGCCTACCATTCTAAGTGAAATATTATTAAGAACAATTTTTCCTACGCATGGGCCCTGGCTAAATAGGATCGGCGTAGTCCCCCTTTGGGCACCAGAGGCCCCAGCAGGAAGAGCATGACGTTCCGCAGAATCGTCAGTGGCCGTCAGTAATCTTGGGTCATCAACCCCGTATCTCCAGCGGAGAGTCCGGGTTACAAGGGAAGTGCATCGAAGCCCATACGCTAAGGAATTGTCCTCCCCACCCAATGCCTACTGTGTTGCATCCACAACACAAACCACTATAACCGCTAAGTCAAACTAGCATGCAACCTCTATTAGCGGTTATTCCTATCGCACGGCTTGTACGTACTGGTGGCCAGCCAATCACGCACTTCCGTGTTCTACATGCGACACACAACTTCGTGTTTACAACGTGTCAAGGCCAATGAATGCAACACACAAGGTGGTCTCTTAAATCTAGGTTTAATGTAAAAAAATAATACACAGCAGGAAATATAAATAAATAGTTATGCCATGTATCACAGTTTATTTTGCATAAAGAAAATAAGTAATGCATGAAAATATGAGCTACAATAATTAAACAGCTAATGGCAAGGTGTCTTGCCTGGTAGAGCGCCTGGTGTGCTGCGATAATCGATGTGGCACGAACTGCAACTTTGGGGCAACAACTGTACAAGGGAACCTCTGATGGCGGTACGGAATGTGTCATTGAGTCCGGGATAGTCATATTAGTTAGGGACGATATAGGAAAGTTCGAATTTTGCGAGAAAATAGGAAACGAAGGATTGGTCATGGATACGATTAGATAATCGAAAAGATTTGGTATAGATAAATAGTTGTAATAATCCTAGAAAATATATACACAAAACTCTACTTAGTTAAAATATTTAATAACTTTTTAGAGAATAATTATGATAGTTGGAAACTATGATTTTACTAATCAAAACATCTTTAAATAATTATTTTGAAACAGAGAAAAATATTTTTAGGATTAAACCTTAAATTTTGGTCAAACTAAAAATTTTAGAAAATATTACCATAACACTTTTTAGGTCAAGGGCCTTATTTAGAAATACCATAAAATATTCTAAATCTAGTATGAAGCACATACAGGCCAAGCCCTAATACTATTTATAAAATACTAATAAGTAATTTTCAAAGTAAATAATAATAATACTAAATAGAAATAATAGCAACACCAATACTTGTGATATAATACTAAATAGTGACACAAAAATATTGTCAATAAAAATAATATTAATAAATGGGAATCCTGGTATTATACTATGTATACCTATATATACAAATACTATAACTTAATGATATTTTTAAAGAATAGAAAGTAATTAAACAAAATACATAACTAAATTAATTAATAATAAAATGAATTAGTAATAATAACAATAAGCATAAACGTAGATAAATAAATATAATAAATTAATTAAAAAAAAACAAAACAAACGGAGTGTGCTGCTCTCGTCCCAAGTAAAGAGAGAGAGAGAGAAGTCAAAAATAAAAAAAGAGAGAGAGTTGGAAGAGACTGAGAAGGGACGGCGGAGAGGAGATTGAGGGAGGAAGAGAGGGCGGAGACGATCGGAGCGGACGGTCGGGGCTCCGACCATGGGGGCGGCGACAGGCGTTGGTGGCTGCTGTAACAGCGATGCGGCAGTGGGCGGAAGTGAAGGAAGACGGAGAGAAGCGGAGGAGCGACGACGAGGTTTCCGGCGATGGGAGGCGGAGGTTGACGCGGAGGAGGAAGGCGAGGTAGCGGCGGGTGGCGCCGGAGAAAAGGAGCGGTGGGGGTCGGGGAGACGAGGAAGCTAGGGCACACGGGAAGAAGGGGCTGCGGGAGGTGGCGGAGCCGTGGGGAAGCTCGACGGCGCTAGGGAGCGGGAAGCGGCGGAGCTGTAGGCGGACGTTGGTCGCCAAGGCGGAGAGGGTCTCGGGAAGAGCAAAGGGGGTCCGGTGGGTGCTCGGGACGGCTCCGACGGAGAGGGGCGAAGGGTTCCGGCGAGATGGTGGTGGGCGGCTCGCGCTCAGGCGGTCGGCCGGCGTGCTGGGAAGCACGGCCACGGGGGTTCGACCCGCCGACGGGCGCGGGAGGCTCCGGCGTGCGACGGCATGGGCGGCGCTCGTCAGGTGAGTGGTTAGGTTAGGGTTTTTGATTTCTTTTTCTTCTTGGTTTTCCTGAGTGGTGGCGCTGGCGTTAGCCGTGGCGGCGGTGGTTTGGGTGGCTGGTGGTGGTATCGACGTCGATGGTGGTGGCGTGGTAGTGATGGTTGCCGGGTGGCGGAGGGTTCGGTCGGGTTTGGTTGTGTAGGGACGACGGCGGGGTGCTGCTGATGATTGGTGACAGGGATGGTGTTGGTTTGGTCGGGGGCTCGGTCGTGGTAGTATCGAGGTGGTTACGGGATGTTGGAGAATGGTGGAGGTGGTGGTCGTGGAGTTCGACGGGTGGTGATGGGTTTGTCCAGGGAGGAGCCGAAGGGGCTGCGACTCGAGGCCAGGGAGTGGGACATGGAAAGAGCCTAGGGTTTAGAATAGGATTAGGATTTGATTTGTGTCGGGGGTGTCCGACACGGAAAAGATAAAGCTGTATATGTAAATAAAACATGGAATAAGAATTTGGGACGTGGAACACGGACACGAGGCACTGCACGTAGATTTGTGGAGAAGTATTGTGGATGAATAATATGGATGTGTACCTGCCTATTTTTATAGGATGTGGAAATTCTCAATTTGGATAGGCTTAGGATTAGATTTAAAACCCAAGAATAGATATATTGCAATTTAATTTAAAATCAATCAAATCCAAATCCAACTCCAATTAAAATCAAATTAAATTCCCTTAGTTAAAATCAAATCAATAATTCAAATTCCAATAATAGATATTAACTATATATTTTTAAATGTATCCATGGAATCAAATCAAATTTTAAATTGTCACAAATATTACAAAAATATGTTTTCCAAAAATACCATGATAATTAATTTCAAAAATTACACTATTTATTTAAAATAAGGCAATAAATAATTATGATATATGTATGCTCAAATAATATTTACATAAATATATTTTTCCTAGTATGCAATTAATTATAATTAATAACTGCTAAAAATAAAATGCTTTTTATAGCAAGAATAGAAATTATATATAATATTTTGAAAGTGTATAATAAAATAAAAAGAAATTATTTTTATAAAATACGTACGCTCGCACATATTCGTACTCGTCGAGCAAACGAAAATTTTGCATACGATGTACAATACGATTACGTGACATACAGTACCAAAAATTTTAAATCCATGCAAATTAATAAATAAAAAAATAATAGAAATTTAGGGGTTTTACACAACTGACAGCACGGAGAACGAGAAAACTGTTCGTTTATCGTGCAGCACAGTGCTCGAAGACAGCTGTACATACAGCGTAATCTGCCAGACTCTCTGCAGCGTGGTCCATCCCAGCGCTATCTGAAGCCAGCACAATTCAGGTGGCGCACTCCATCAAGATAACTGACAATGAACACGTGGCCTACATGCCATCAATTACTCACCATGTGGCAACCGTCTGTACATGATCAAGCGCATTTCAATCAAACAATGCCACGCGTCACATACAGATGGTCCACGATTGAGTAACTGCCTGCACAGTTTATTGCCTGCGCAATCCAAAGTATGCGCAATCCATCCTGCGCAACTCAGAATAACTAAAAGTTAGTTATTTCCAAAACTCTATAAATAGATTTTCAAGTTTTCATTATCACACACACACAGAGAGATCAAAACACATTCAAGTCATCACCCGAGATCAGGAGTTCTTGCCAAAGTGCTGCTGCAATCTTCAGGGGCTACTGTCTTCAAAGTTTATATCATCCAAGGGATAAAGCGATCGTCATCCAGATCGGATTCCTATAGTTGTACTTTTCCATAATTCTTCTAATCTTCTTACAAAGTTTGTGAAATAAAGATCAACTTTTATTTTTGCAAACAAAATGGCGACTCTGCTGGGGAGGACTTTCTCCTCCGACGAGGAAGTGACAACTCAATGTGACGTTGCGTCTATCGAAAAGACGCAGAAGACGATGGTTGTAAAGGTCAACCAGACAGCCTACGAGGCGATGATCAACTCCAGGACCACCCCTCGTACTGCAACAACTTCTGCCACAAGCAAAGTTCATCCAGTGTGTGTCCCCAAGCTGTGGCACAGTCTACTGCCTCTGCTGCTCAGCCTCCTTCGCAGTCCACTGTCTCTGCTGATGCCTCTACTGCGCAATCTGCTGCTACCGCCCATGCACAGTATGGTGCTCCCCTTGCCAGTGCACAACCAACTTCCTATGTTGCTCTGTCAAAGTGCAAGACTCATATTCTCCTGGCGCAGTTGGCTGCAACTCTGCCTGCGCAATCCACTACTCCAGCAACCAGAGTGCAACTCAAGCACTCTAGCATCAAAACTCCTGCTGCGCAAGCTACTGTGACTGTGGCCAGAAGACCTTCTGTCAAAACTACTCATGCGCAATCTGCCAGTGCGCCAGCAGCCACTTCAATCCCTGCGCAAACTGCGCCAGTGCAGTCTAAGAGAGACAGCTCTTTGGCTAATCTCTCTTCTGCTCACAGCAAAGGAAAAAACTCTGCTCCTCTTCTCAAGCACCCTGTTTCTCCAGCGCAATCCACTAGGGGTAGTCTTTTGACTATTCCTCCTCCTTCCCAGAACAAAGAAAAAGGCCCGTTGGTCTTTTCTCAAACTTTCTCGTCCTACGACTTGGAAGACAACAGAGGGAAACGCTCTTTAGCTAACCCTTCTTCACAAAACAAAGGAAAAGGCCATTTGGTCTTTTCTCAGTCTTCCTCAGTTTTTACTGTAGAAGATCAATCTGAACGTACCTCGGCACCAATCAGTATAAGAACTCTCTCAAACAAGGGTTCTTCTTCCCTCCTTGCCAAAGGGAAGTATACTGATCAAAGAGGTATTCTGCCTACTCCGGTAACAGAATTCCAAGATCTCCCAACTCTCAAGATATCCCGTTCGAAACAGGGAAAATTGTTGGTGTCTCAGACAAAAACCCCTGGGGGTGAGTTTGCTGATCTAAGAACTTATCTCAATAGACCAACTTCGGTGAAACGCAAACAGCCAATGCCGAAGACCAACCAGCATCAGAAGCAAACTTCCAGGATCAATAATCCTGACACCTATGCTAATGAAATGAGTACTTGTAACACCCAATTTTCTGAAATTAGGGTATTTTTGAAATTTTATTATTTTTATTATTTATTAGTGGTATTTTAATCATGGTATGATTTTCTGGTGATTTTAGTTAAGTTAAACCATTTTCTAAGTCATGACTTATGACTTTGTGACTTTGTTAGTATGACTTAGTGTATACCCTAGTTTTTCATAACCTAGAGACTAACCATGATCATGTGAGCCTAGCCATAGGCTTAGAACACCAAATTAGGGCTTTTTAGCCTAAAGGGTATTTTGGTAATTTTCTAGGAATTATTTGGAATTAATTGTATTTATGTGATTTATTTTATTTTTAATTATTGATTAGTGTCATGTTAGTCCCTAACCTAGTTTAGCACTAATCTAGAGGTTAGCCACTAACCTAGAAGCTTTAGGATGAAGAATTGGTCATGGGGTAAAGTAAGTTAAATATCTAGATATTACCATTGTTGATATTTTTTTCTTAAACCATTCAAAATATCTCACCCCTTTACACAAAAGTCCATGCCTTAACCTAGAAGAAAGGGCAAGGACACCCCCCCCCCATGCCATGGCCGGCCAAGGGCACCCCCCTAGCAGCCCACACTTCTATTTAATCCAATTTCATTCATTCATGAATAATTTACATGAATTTTATTCCTAGAAAATTCCAATTTCTTCAAACCTACACAACTTGAGCAATATTGATCCAAATTGACTCTAGTTTCTTCTATTGGACTCCCCTACACTAGAGGGTACTAGTTAGGGCCTGCTATTGAAGATTTGAGGGACTTTGGGCATCACCAAGTGGAAGAACACCCCCCTACTTGGTGTTTTCTTGAGTTTTCACACAAATAGGTAAATGCCCATAAACCTTGTTAATTTTGTGTTTTCTCTTCATATTTAGATGCATATAGGACTACCATAACTGTGGGTCAAATTTGGTGAAAAATAGGATTGGTTTGGTGTCCGTATCAGACACGTATCCTAAGCTAGAAACCCTCGTTTGACGAAATGCCACAAAGGATCTGTTTTTGTCAAAATGTGAAACAAATTATATTTTCTGGTAGCCCTAGACTTCTAGGTCACAACCCAAGTGGACTGGACACATTTTCGAGCCATGTCCGTGTCCAAACGGACACGAACTCACTGCACGAGGATCGCGTGCGTGCCCTGCTACCACGCTCCTCGTGCTCACAGCACAGAGCACTAGGACGCGATATTTTTGACATAGACACGGGGGCAATGTCTGCGAACATGCCCCCAAAGTTTGGTATCGCGTCGTGTCGTGTCGAGTGAGAAATCTCCTCGCACTGGACACGCGCTGTCAGCACACACGCGCGCAGGGGCGACTTTGAGCGTGTCGTGTCGCATGGACACGACACTTGGGTGTCTCGTGATGACACGGGCGTGTAGCCCTATTCGTGGCATACACGTGTGCACAACCACGAGATGTGTCGTGTCTCGTGGTGTGTCCACGAGCGTGTGGAACGCGTGCACGACGCTGTGCACGCGTTGCGTATCAGGAATTTACCCGAGTGGGGATTTTGTGTGTTTTGACACATGAATTCGTGTCGTGGTGTCGTGTCAGGTACCTAGGACACTAGGGTATGTATGGGGCACCAGTTACCAATCATTTGAATCGAGCCTTAGCTCGTTTTAGTGTGTGAAATCGGGTTATCCTAGTTTCGAGTTCACAGCCCATAGTTTCCAGGTTTTAGAATTTTCCAGTTTTGCAAAATCGATTTTCAAATCGATTTTGATTATGTTTTATACTTGTATTAGTGTATTTTAGTATGTATATACGTAGTATATATGTATATGTGAGTGTGGGTGAGTTTTGGGGATAAATGGTAGTGTATAGGTGTAGTTGTGTGTGTATATACATATGTGTGTATATATGGACTGTGTGTGTGTGTGTGTGTTGGGGAGCCAATTTTGGTTCCAGAAAATTTGGAACCCCTCCCCCTTCTCTGTCCAGGTTAACACCCTCTCTCTCACTGTCCTGCACTCTCCCTCTCTCACTCTATGTCCCTCTCACTTCCCTCTCTCTATATATAGAGTATATATATATAAGTTTATATATATATATATATATATATATATATATATATATATATATATATATATATATATATATATATATATATATATTTATATATATATATATATATATATATATATATATATATATATATATATATATATATATATATATGTATATACATATATATGATATATATGTATACTTTTGTATTAGGTCTCATTATGTCATATATAGTGTATTATATGTATGTGGGTTTTGTATATATATAGTATTTACATATTGATATTGGGTAGTGGATAGATAGTGTATATATATATATATATATATATATATATATATATATATATATATATATATATATATATATATATATATATATATTTTATATATATATATATATATATATATATATATATATATATATATATATATATATATATATAAAATATATATATATATATATATATATATATATATATATATATATATATATATATATATATATATATATATATGTATGACTTTTAGTTATAGGTTATATGGAAACCCTATGACTAGCCTATGGCCAAGATTATTAGCCTATGGCTTGGGGCTAACCCTAATGGCCCAAAACCCAACTTGTTGACCCTTGTTGACTAAGGGTTGACCAAAGTCAACCTTAGGTCAAAGTTGACCTAGTTAACCTAGAATTGACTATGATTGACCTAAAATGACTAGTTTAACTAGTTGACTAGTAGACATAGTTTGACTAGATAATTGACCATTGTTGACCAAAGTCAACTATAGGTCAACCATGACCTAATTGACCTAGAAATGGCTTGGATAGACTTAAGAGGACTTGTTGACTAAGTTTTGACTAAACCCTAGGCTGTTAACTAGTTGGTTTAGGGTTGACCTATATATGAGTATACTATTGTGACTTGGGTTTTATGGAAGGACTTATGTAGATTAAGATATGTATGGGTTAAGTTAGATACTTAGAGTCAAGTCATGACTTGAGATTGGAATGTGGGATTAGCTTGAATATAGGATTAAGGTTGGTATTATATATATGTATATATATGTGTGGTATACTTGTATAGGCATTGGTTATACCTTAACCTTGTGGTATTGACTTAGATAGTTGACCATTGACCTAATCACCTTGCTGACTAGTCTTTGTTTGACCCAAAACCTTAGTTGGTCTAAGTTTGACCTAGACTTGACCCAGATTGATCATGTTGACTAGTATTTGACTAGTTTGATTAGAATGTTGACCAATAGTTGACTTTAACCTAGATTTGACTAACCTTGACTTGTTTGACCTTGTTTGACTTTATTTGACTCGGTTTGATCCCCTGTGACCTAGTATGACTTCCTGTGACCCAGTTTGACTATTGAGTTGACCAAGAGTTGACTTTTGACCAGATTGACCTAGAATCATGTAGTATGCATTATATACTTTATTTTTACCATTGTGGATACGTTGTGACTTGTATTGCTCTGATTAGGAGCCATACACCTCTCCTCAAACAGTATATCCTCTTCAGACATTCAGTTACCAGGCGAGTACATTCTCTGACCGTTTCATACTTGCCAGGATTTATATTCTTGCTCTAGATTACTTTACTTGATGCTGACACGATTGTTATCACGGATTGGTACTATATGGATCTTTTCATGAGATGTTATCCCCCTCGGGAGCATCAGATACTTTTGTCACGTGTGTTTCACTTACATCATGTATCTCATGCTTCTATTTTCATGTATCTTCATGTATCAGCTAGTGACTCATGTACTCTCATGATCATCGAGCCTTCATGAATCTTCATGAATCACTCACGTATCACCCAATTATGGGCTTATCACGAATCTTAACGTAACATGAATGGATCCTTGTGTATTGATTGGGGAAACGGGGGAGTAGAAGTGGACATGTGAATAATTCTAAAGTAGTGTAATCATGTGCAAACTCAGTAGTATAATCATGTATAAATTCCAGTCATTCACATGCCTATCTTGTGCTCTACATCACAAGCCACTTACAGTTCTCTATATACAGTAGATATTTCCTTTACAGCTATCTCTTTTGCTACATGTATCTTCCTTCAGCAGTTCCTGTATTTTACTCTATTGTATGCTTTATATTTCCTATCATACTATGCACTGCATGAGATGTATTGTGCTCGTTCCTGTCCTGACTGGACCTGTTGAAAATATTACAGAGGATGAGGACGAGGCATGGGTGACTACATATTATGGAGCAGGACTAAATGATACTTATGTTGTGGACCCTCAGCAGGATCCACCTGCAGCTGAGGATGTTGCCCCAGTAGTCTAGGCTAGTTTAGCTAGACAGTATTTTCTATATTATCATTTGTCTCACATTTTGAGTTGTATTTTGAAACGTTGGGATGTATAGACTCTTAGAATTATTCTGTATATTGGGTCGACATTCTGGATATTATGTTGTACTAGACACTTAGACTTATTCATCTATGTTACTGTTCTCTTGAGTTACTATCTATCTATCTGTCTTTCGTTCTTCTACCCTAGATGTGATTGAGATGTTTATTGTTATGTCACCTCCATTCGGAGAGTATAAACTGTACAGGTACTTTGGTATTGTTAGATGATTGACCTAGGACAGCGTTCTACCGCCGACACTGCGGCGTAGGCTGGACGTACCCACTTCTCGTGCCCTTACTCTAGGGTGCGGGTCGTGACACGTTTTTAGTGGTGGCCTATGCAGGTCGAGTTTATGTAGTGATATTCGAACTAGAGTATCACTACAGCCTGTGATAGGATTTGAGGAATAGGCTTAGTGAGAGAGGATACTCAATCACTGTTAGAATACTTTGAGATATTCCTGGGATGACCCTTGAGAATCTCATTTGAAATTTCGATTTAAACTCCTTTTCCCTTGATTGAATTTGATTTTAGAGGATTCACTGTAGAACTTTGAATCCTGGTATTAGTTGATGATTTTGAAATTTTTGTAGTTGTTGATTTTAATTTTTTTGTGTTAGATTAATATCTTTTATTTTAAGGTACTCAATCACATTTATGAGAAAACTCTCATCTGTTTCTTGCCATCTAATTCTCTTGCTAATTGTTTTTCATTGAAATGAACTGTCCCCTCTATTTATTGCATCTTGCTTAACTCTTTCTACCAATCTATGTGATTGTATCCCAAACCTGACTTACTCGACCTTTCCTCAAATAAAGACTTTATTGCGACCTTCTAACCTTGACCTTTGATTTGATCGAACCCTAACTATATTCATCTAGTAGCCTATCTACCCCTAGGATTGTGTTCCTAAATTATTTACTGGATTCCTGATTGATTTTATTTCATGGGTTAATTTGATCTTCTTCAATTTTTGCATCAATTTGTCATGTCTTGAACTCCCACTTTGTATTCTAGATCATTGGACGTCCTTTACCGTGACTTAGATATTCAGAGTATAATACTAGCTGTTACCTCCCAACAAACTTCACATGTAAGACCTAGACTAGCCTACCTTCATGTAGGTATTCCATGCCCTACTAAAACCCGTCTCCTTGTACTCTATTTTCTTGATATGATTTTCTGGTCAAATGGCTAAACTATAACCTCTACCATGATACTAAATTAATTCTTATTTCAATTAGAGATCCACCTTGGCTCAATTCTTTTGACTTGGCATGTGATGGTGTTCTGCTGGAACCCTTAAATGCTTAACCTTGAATGCTTGACCCGATTGGTTAAGGATCTTGGACTATGTATCTTCTTTCATCATTTCCACCCTTACTTATATCTTATGCTATAAATTTATCCTTAGTTTTACAAGCTTATCCTTTTCGAGCTTGGTCATGACATATTTTATTGGGTGCGCACCCACTAACATATTATCTAATCAGAACCGGCGCATGATGGTCTGATCAACCTATTGCATTTTGGTTCGCTTTTCATATATTAATCTACGTGGATGGAGACACAGTTAAACTTGCCCTAGAATCTTATCCGCAACAGCCTTGACAATTCTCCTTGGAATTATTTTATCAACTATGAACCTCGTATTCGTATCCAGTTGAATTAAATTTAATCATGACCTGGATCTTCATCATTGGATGCTCATGCTCATACTTGATTTCATTGATTTCCCATCTTGCCCAAATCTTGATTATCCTGAAATTGATCAACTTAGATCGTGTCAAGACTAAAATCTATTTGTGATTGTTTGTGCCTAAATTTTCAATTTTCTTTTTTTATGGAATGGTAACTTTAATGATTCTTACTTATTAATGATCAATTTTTATATAGGATGGTAGACGGCCCTATAGCCTTGATGATTGTCGTTCCCTTACCTTCCTAATTAGGACACCTTAGATTGCTTGTATGTTTTGATACCATAGGACAGTATTGATCTAGAATGACTAGTGCACCTAGATGAGACCACAGACTGTTTCATTTAACCTGTCCCCCTGGTACCACTTTTTTATCACAATTTATTTTTGGTTTAATTTTGGCCATAGACCTTCCCACTCTAAATTATGATCATCGTAGGTACATTATCGTAACTTTTAAATTAAGATCACAAGACTAGTTGTTTTCTCAAAACTAATTTCACATACGTAACCTAGACATGACATACTACACCCATGACCTTAGTGTCCCACTCAGGCATACCATCGTGTGCTTCATTTGCTTAGTACGATTTTCTTGACCCGAGGCTCCATCCTGGTTTACACCATGGAGTTACTTTTGATTTCGATTTGGATTAAGGACACCTTATGACCTAAAACTGCCAGCTAATTTTTGGACATGACCCAGTATAGGTCTACTACCCATATTTTGCTTGTTGACCTTGCGTGTTGTCTAGGTAGTAGCTTCGTCCATGATTGTTGGAGGTTTGACCTAGGAGGAGTACGACCATCTAAATTTCGAGGACGAAATTATTTTAAGGTGGGTAGACTTGTAACACCCAGTTTTCTGAAATTAGGGTATTTTTGAAAATTTATTATTTTTATTATTTATTAGTGGTATTTTAATCATGGTATGATTTTCTGGTGATTTTAGTTAAGTTAAACCATTTTCTAAGTCATGACTTATGACTTTGTGACTTTGTTAGTATGACTTAGTGTAAACCCTAGTTTTTCATAACCTAGAGACTAACCATGATCATGTGAGCCTAGCCATAGGCTTAGAGCACCAAATTAGGGCTTTTTAGCCTAAAGGGTATTTTGGTAATTTTCTAGGAATTATTTGGAATTAATTGTATTTATGTGATTTATTTTATTTTTAATTATTGATTAGTGTCATGTTAGTCCCTAACCTAGTTTAGCACTAATCTAGAGGTTAGCCACTAACCTAGAAGCTTTAGGATGAAGAATTAGTCATGGGGTAAAGTAAGTTAAATATCTAGATATTACCATTGTTGATATTTTTTCCTTAAACCATTCAAAATATCTCACCCCTTTACACAAAAGTCCATGCCTTAACCCAGAAGAAAGGGCAAGGACACCCCCCCCATGCCATGGCCGGCCAAGGGCACCCCCCTAGCAGCCCACACTTCTATTTAATCCCATTTCATTCATTCATGAATAATTTACATGAATTTTATTCCTAGAAAATTCTAATTTCTTCAAACCTACACAACTTGAGCAATATTGATCCAAATTCACTCTAGTTTCTTGCATTGGACTCCCCTACACTAGAGGGTACTAGTTAGGGCCTGCTATTGAAGATTTGAGGGGCTTTGGGCATCACCAAGTGGAAGAACACCCCCCCCCCTACTTGGTGTTTTCTTGAGTTTTCACACAAATAGGTAAACGCCCATAAACCTTGTTAATTTTGTGTTTTCTCTTCATATTTGCATGCATATAGGACTACCATAACTGTGGGTCAAATTTGGTGAAAAATAGGATTGGTTTGGTGTCCGTATCGGACACGTATCCTAAGCTAGAAACCCCCGTTTGACGAAATGCCACAAAGGATCTATTTTTGTCAAAATGTGAAACAAATTATATTTTCTGGTAGCCCTAGACTTCTAGGTCACAACCCAAGTGGACTGGACACATTTTCGAGCCGTGTCCGTGTCCAAAACGGACACGAACTCACTGCACGAGTATCGCGTGCGTGCCCTGCTACCACGCTCCTCGTGCTCACAGCACATAGCACTAGGACACAAGATTTTTGACATGGACACGGGGGCAATGTCTGCGAACATGCCCCCAAAGTTTGGTGTCGCGTCGTGTCGTATCGAGTGAGAAATCTCACTCGCACTGGACACGCGCTGTCAGCACACACGCGCACGGGGGCGACTTTGAGCGTGTCGTGTCGCATGGACACGACACTTGGGTGTCTCGTGATGACACGGGCGTGTAGCCCTATTCGTGGCGTACACGTGTGCACGACCACGAGACGTGTCGTGTCTCATGGTGTGTCCACGAGCGTGTGGAACGCGTGCACGACGCTGTGCACGCGTTGCGTATCAGGAATTTACCCGAGTGGGGATTTTGTGTGTTTTGACACATGAATTCGTGTCGTGGTGTCGTGTCAGGTACCTAGGACACTAGGGTATGTATGGGGCACCAGTTACCAACTATTTGAATCGAGCCTTAGCTCGTTTTAGTGTGTGAAATCGGGTTATCCTAGTTTCGAGTTCACAGCCCATAGTTTCCAGGTTTTAGGATTTTCCAGTTTTGCAAAATCGATTTTCAAATCGATTTTGATTATGTTTTATACTTTGTATTAGTGTATTTTAGTATGTATATACGTAGTATATATGTATATGTGAGTGTGGGTGAGTTTTGGGGATAAATGGTAGTGTATAGGTGTAGTTGTGTGTGTATATACATATGTGTGTATATATGGACTGTGTGTGTGTATTGGGGAGCCAATTTTGGTTCCAGAAAATCTGGAACCCCTCCCCCTTCTCTGTCCAGGTTAACACCCTCTCTCTCACTGTCCTGCACTCTCCCTCTCTCACTCTATGTCCCTCTCACTTCCCTCTCTATATATAGAGAGTATATATATATAAGTTTATATATATATATATATATATATATATATATATATATATATATATATATATATATATATATGTGTATATACATATATATGATATATATGTATACTTTTGTATTAGGTCTCATTATGTCATATATAGTGTATTATATGTATGTGGGTTTTGTATATATATAGTATTTACATATTGATATTGGGTAGTGGATAGATAGTGTATATATATATATATATATATATATATATATATATATATATATATATATATATATATATATATATATATATATATATATATATATATATATGTATGACTTCTAGTTATAGGTTATATGGAAACCCTATGACTAGCCTATGGCCAAGATTATTAGCCTATGGCTTGGAGCTAACCCTAATGGCCCAAAACCCAACTTGTTGACCCTTGTTGACTAAGGGTTGACCAAAGTCAACCTTAGGTCAAAGTTGACCTAGTTAACCTAGAATTGACTAGGATTGACCTAAAATGACTAGTTTAACTAGTTGACTAGTAGACATAGTTTGACTAGATAATAGACCATTGTTGACCAAAGTCAACTATAGGTCAACCATGACCTAATTGACCTAGAAATGGCTTGGATAGACTTAAGAGGACTTGTTGACTAAGTTTTGACTAAACCCTAGGCTATTAACTAGTTAGTTTAGGGTTGACCTATATATGAGTATACTATTGTGACTTGGGTTTTGTGGAAGGACTTATGTAGATTAAGATATGTATGGGTTAAGTTAGATACTTAGAGTCAAGTCATGACTTGAGATTGGAATGTGGGATTAGCTTGAATATAGGATTAAGGTTGGTATTATATATATATATATATATATATATATATATATATATATATATGTATATATATATGTGTGGTATACTTGTATAGGTATTGGTTATACCTTAACCTTGTGGTATTGACTTAGATAGTTGACCATTGACCTAATCACCTTGCTGACTAGTCTTTATTTGACCCAAAACCTTAGTTGGTCTAAGTTTGACCTAGACTTGACCCAGATTGATCATGTTGACTAGTATTTGACTAGTTTGATTAGAATGTTGACCAAGAGTTGACTTTAACCTAGATTTGACTAACCTTGACTTGTTTGACTTTACTTGACTCAGTTTGATCCCCTATGACCTAGTATGACTTCCTGTGACCCAGTTTGACTATTGAGTTGACCAAGAGTTGACTTTTGACCAGATTGACCTAAAATCATGTAGTATGCATTGTATACTTTATTTTTACCATTGTGGATACATTGTGACTTGTATTGCTCTGATTAGGAGCCATACACCTCTCCTCAGACAGTATATCCTCTTCAGACATTCAGTTACCAGGCGAGTACATTCTCTGACCGTTTCATACTTGCCAGGATTTATATTCTTGCTCTAGATTACTTTACTTGATGCTGACACGATTGTTATCACGGATTGGTACTATATGGATCTTTTCATGAGATGTTATCCTCCTCGGGAGCATCAGATACTTTTGTCACGTGTGTTTCACTTACATCATGTATCTCATGCTTCTATTTTCATGTATCTTCATGTATCAACTAGTGACTCATGTACTCTCATGATCACCGAGCCTTCATGAATCTTCATGAATCACTCACGTATCACCCAATTATGGGCTTATCACGAATCTTAACGTAACATGAATGGATCCTTCTGTATTGATTGGGGAAACGGGGGAGTAGAAGTGGACATGTGAATAATTCCAAAGTAGTGTAATCATGTGCAAACTCAGTAGTGTAATCATGTATAAATTCCAGCCATTCATATGCCTATCTTGTGCTCTACATCACTAGCCACTTACAGTTCTCTATATACAGTAAATATTTCCTTTACAGCTATCTCTTTTGCTACATGTATCTTCCTTCAGCAGTTCCTGTATTTTACTCTATTGCATGCTTTATATTTCCTATCATACTATGCACTGCGTGAGATGTATTGTGCTCGTTCCTGTCCTGACTGGACCTGTTGAAAATATTACAGAGGATGAGGACGAGGCATGGGTGACTACATATTATGGAGCAGGACTAAATGATACTTATGTTGTGGACCCTCAGCAGGATCCACCTGCAGTTGAGGATGTTGCCCCAGTAGTCTAGGCTAGTTTAGCTAGACAGTATTTTCTATATTATCATTTGTCTCACATTTTAAGTTGTATTTCGAGACGTTGGGATGTATAGACTCTTAGACTTATTCTGTATATTGGGTCGACATTCTGGATATTATGTTGTACTAGACACTTAGACTTATTCATCTATGTTACTGTTCTCTTGAGTTACTATCTATCTATCTGTCTTTCATTCTTCTACCCTAGATGTGATTGAGATGTTTATTGTTATGTCACCTCCATTCGGAGAGTATAAACTGTACAGGTACTTTGGTATTGTTAGATGATTGACCTAGGACAGCGTTCTACCGCCGACACTGCGGCGTAGGCTGGACGTACCCACTTCTCGTGCCCTTACTCTAGGGTGCGGGTCGTGACAGTACTTCCCTGTACACTCAAGGGACAAAACATCTGAAGAACCAGAATCATGTTCCGAATGTTGTCAAAGAACATATCCCTCGAACTTCTTCTCGTCCTGTCATTGTTCCCGATCTCCGAGAACACCTCAAGCAAAAAATAGGACAACATCTTAACACCTCCAGTGCAACCACTTGGACACCATTGTAATCACAAAGTGGTCATCAAGTGTTGTTGTCAGACAACAAGACGATATGTCTTCGATCGTCTGAACTTTACAAACTCTGAAGCTATGTCAGAAGATGAAGACGAAGTTTTGTACGCTTCTGTCAACATGACTTCCAGAGACACTGGAGATAGGAAGTGCTCCAACCACGGCAAGCCTCACAAGCCAAGCCAGCGGTATTTGGATCTATTCCAAGAATCTTCTGAAGGAGTATTCCAACATACCCGATCCCGAAGCCGAGACACAATCGGTCAAAGGAATCTTCTCCAAGATCCGTCCGGTCATCTCCCTCCTTCTCACTCAGGAGATGATTCTTTCTCCGATTATGATACATATAGCAAAAGTTCGGAACAGGCAGTGTCCTCCACTGTACCTAGAGAAGTGACAGCTTATGTTGTCACCGAAGACCCAGATGCTTCCAGTTTAGCTAGTCAAGAACAACGGATAGCTGTGCTAGAAGACAAATTAAAGACCACGGCCAAAATGGTTGCAAGTATGCATTCTATCATCATGGCCCAACATACAGTATCACCGTCCGTACCTGCTACAAATCCTGAAATCATAGCATCGTCGGTGCCTGTCAATACAGGGCTGGGGGTAGCATCTCCTCAAGTACCTCCCGTATAGATTCAACCTACACCCAGTCAATCAGGTGCTGGGGGTAGTGCTTACCACGCTGTTCCTCCCCCTAACACTGTGATTCTGCCTGCTCCTTCTACATCAGTGGAGGATGCCAATGAAGCTGTCAAGCTCATGCGTACTTAATTCGAGGCCTTCAAAGAGAAAGATAACTTGCAGAGGTTGGGGATCAAACAACCCTACCCAGTTGAATGGAAGGAAGTCCCATTTCCTCCAAAGTACAAAATCCCAACAATCTTGCTGTTTGATGGCAGCACTTCTTCTAGTCAGTTCATTAACCACTTTGAGGTAATGACTGTCCAACTTCAGCCAAATGACGCTCTTCTTACCAGGGTATTCGTCGGCTGTTTAGCCGATGTGGCATACGATTGGTACAGAAGCTTGTCCGATGGCTGTATCACCTCCTTCTCAGGTCTAAAACAAATCTTCTTGGAACGATTCTATGAGGGGATCAACGACATGTCCATGTCAGCCCTCAATAAAATCAAACAAAGACACAATGAAACTGCTGAGAGTTTCATTGAAAGGTTCCGCCGGAAAGCTTTAAAAATACCTCTTGGAACTCCGGCCGCTGTCACCGTAGACTCCTGCAAGGCAAATCTTTTGCCTATCATCAGCATGTGGACGGGGTCAACTCAGTTCCAAGATTGGCCATCCTTCATTGTCAACGCTAAAGCAGCTGAAGTTAGCGCCGACAAATTCAAGCAGATAGGGGTACAAATGTCTAACCCCGACCGGGATGAACACCAGACATCGGGTAGTGGTAATCGCCAGAACAACCGCAAGGGAAAAGAAACTTTGAATATCAACTTGAAGAACAAAGAATCTCTGGCGGTCAACGTAGCTCCACCTACGTCCACTTCTACTCCTTCAGCACCTCTACCAAAGGAACCTCGTCCGAAAGTAGAGTATTCCTTTGATGAGAATGATACCGTGAGCATCTTTGATTGCTTGATCAAAAGCAATATGCTCCAGCTCCCAGATCCGAAGAAGACTGATGAGGTCGGCAAAACTGATCATCCCAAGTATTGTGTCTATCACAGGTTCATTGGGCATCCCACTCGAGAATGTTATGTGCTCAAAGGCAAAATTCAAGAGCTGGTCAATGCTGGTGTTGTCACTCTGCAGCAAGACAAGAAGACTGTTACCACAAACATGGTCTCAGTTCAATTCGGTGACTTCCCTCCGCAGATGGTACAGCATGGTGTCATCCTTATCCCCAAAGCTACTCTTGAGATCGAAAATATCTCTCCTCCACGAAGTGAAGGTCTTGTCCCCTTGTCTCTTGACAATGGCGAGATTATGTGTATTCATCCGGATCTTGCTTCGGAGTTCGAAGTTCCCTCTTCCTCCAAAAAGAAAGAACGCTCCAAGGGCAAGACAAAGACTTGCAATATGGTATTTTTTGACCCCATAGTTGACGAGGAAATCTTGCTGGGCACCAGATCAGGGAAAGCCTATCTATAGGATTATTCCGAAGTTCAGGAGAATCCTGTTTCTTCTTCTGAGCCCGCTCCAGTACAACCTGCTTCCACTGAGGATATCCCTTCTGCTTCTTCACCGGTTGTAGAGTCTACTCCTCCCAAGCCGACAGACGCTGACAAAGGCAAACAACAAGTCTGCTTCGACAAAACTTTGAAGAAGTCATCTCCCTCAGGACTTGAGAAGCCTTACAACTTTGATATCTTGGCTCAGTTAACCAATACACCGGCCCGACTGTCAATCTTCGAGCTTTTGTGCCTCTCCAAAGAGACTCGAAAAACTTTGAGTGAAGCTCTCATGCAAGCAGAAACTTGTCTAGCTCTTCTAAAGAAGCCGAAAACAGAGCTAGTCTCTTGCCTCCATTGTCATAGTGTGTTGGAGTTAATTCCAAACATAACTTTCACACAGGATGACATGCTGATGGAAGATAATAGGTACGACCGTCCTCTATATTATACAGGATATGTCGACTCGATGAAAGTTGATCGTATTCTGATAGATCCAGGGTCTGCTCTCAGCATCATGCTGAAGACAATGTTAGATGCATTGAAGATCCCAGTGCATAGTCTTTCCAGTACAATCACCACTATCCTTGGATTCAATCAGGGAAGGAGTGAGCCTTTAGGCAAGATTCGCCTAAAACTCCAAATAGGAAATTTTCGCACAAAGGTGACCTTCTACATCATTGACAACCATGGTTGTTCTTACAATGCTCTGTTGGGGAGACCATTCTTGCATGAGCATAACATTGTTCCTTCGACTCTCCATCAATGTTTTAAATATGTCGATGACAATAGAGAGGTACAAAAGAAGGTTGCTGATCTCTATCCTTTCAAAGGTGTCGAAGCATACTGCAATGATGCTCGTATATACAAGGATGAGTTCATGAAAGTAGTACTGTCACTGGACACTGAAGAAGAGCAAGAAGCAGTGCCTAATGACACCCTCATTATACCTGTCAAAGGGCGTGTTTCTCGTCCTCAGTCCTCCAAACCACTGCTATTCACTTGCCAGTCCAGAAGCAACCAACTGATGATGGTCAGGATCAAAGGGAGCTCACCTCTTCTGAGCCACTTGTTATTGACTTACGTCGTAACAAGGAAAAAATACAGCTCACCTCTTCTGAGCCACTTGTTATTGATTTATCTCATAAGAAGGATAAAAGGGAGATTACCTCCTCTGAGCCGCTTGTTATTGACCTCCGTCTTAACAAGGCCAATCTTCCTCCACATTCTTCTTCTCCCCCTCTTGTAATCAATTTGACCAAGCCTGCTAAGACTAAAGGTCCTGCTGTAAATACAGATGTACAAATCAATAAAAAAGCATCTACTTTCCAGTATACTGATGTCATTTATCATGCTAAATGCTATTTGGATATGTTAGATAGCTTTCAGTCATTTACAATGGGAGTTGTACAATCTCTTCAAACAGAAGTCTCACTCGAACATCCAAATGACTCATATCGTATTGTTCCTGCTCGAAAGAAAGGCGAGAGTCCAATATTTTTTAGTAAAGGACCAGAACAAGAGTTCAGTTATACGGATGATAGTAAAAGTAACGACACGGGGCATCTCTAACTTCGTCGTTACAGTCAACAATCAAAAGACATCATCCGAAAGATGGGTTATGACTTCAAGAATGGCCTAAACTACGGGAAAGATAGAAGAACTCTTATCCGTACAACTGTTCCGAAAGGAAAGTCAGAGATGTATTACAGCAGGACCAAAAGTGGTCTCGGATATGTCTCCCCTTCGGTATTATCTCCAGCAGCCTCTGAGTCCGATAGTGAAGAGTGCTCTAACTCTTCTGATTCCAAATCATGGGATTCTGACACTAGCATCGGTCAAGTTCATTGATTGACTGTATCTTCTAACATGGTCTCCGTCGAACTTCCAGAAGGCTATGACGAGGATGTTAAAGAAAATCCTGAAACAGATCCTTGGGCTCAACGAATGGATACCCAATGGGAACTTCGATTCGAACAAAGGGAACCTCCTACTGAAGATCAATTAGTTCAAATTGATGTAGGAGAAAGTGGGTCACCTCGTCCAATATTCATCAGCAAGAACCTCCCAGAGGCAGATAAGCAAGAATTAGTTCTTCTTATTCAAGAATACACTGACGTCTTTGCCTGGAGCTATGAAGACATGCCAGGTCTATATCCCAAAGTTGCTACTCACAAATTGAATATTTTGCCTAATATAAAACCGGTCAAATAGCAACAACGGCACTTCAAGCCAGAAATGATGGATGCAATCGATGATGAAGTCAAGAAGCTCATCGCTTGTGGCTTTATTCGAGAAGAGCAGCATCCTGATTGGGTAGCCAATATCGTCCCAGTTCTAAAGAAAATCGAAAAAGTTCGAGTCTGTATTGACTTCCGGGATCTTAATGAAGCCTGTCCAAAAGATGAATTTTCTCTTCCTATCATGGACGTCATGATTGACAACACCTGTGGGTTTGAAAGAATATCTTTTATGGACGGATTCTCTGGATACAATCAGATTCGGATGAATCCTGAAGATGAAAAACATACTTCTTTTCGCACTCCTCGGGAGTCTACTGCTATACTGTAATGCCATTTGGTCTCAAGAACGCTGGTACAACTTACCAACAAGCCATAAGTACCATCTTTCGAGATCATCTGCGCAAGACTGTCGAATGCTACGTCGATGATATTGATGTCAAAAGTCGTCTAAAGGAAGATCACATCCAAGACTTGAGAACTATCTTCAACCTCATACTCCAACATCGACTCAAAATGAATCCCACCAAGTCATTCTTGGGTGTCTCTAGTAGCAAATTTCTCGGCTTCGTCATTACCTCTAAGGGTATACTCGTGGATCCCGAGAAGATCAAAGCCATTCAAGAGATGCGACCTCCACACAACTTAAAAGAGCTACGAGGATTCCAAGGTCGACTTGCGTACATCAGGAGATTCATTTCAAATCTGTCTGGACGCTACAGACCATTTACTCAGCTAATGAAGAAGGGTGTAACTTTTATTTGGACTGAAGAATGTCAACGAGCATTTGACGACATAAAACGATATCTCATGAACCCAGCAGTCCTGGTGCCACCAATCTCTGGCATACCATTCTTAATGTATGTCCGTGCTATGGACCATTCATTGGGTGCTTTACTTGCCCAAAAGAATAAAGAAGGCCACGAACAAGCCATCTATTATCTCAGTCGTACTATGATTGGTGCTGAACACCGTTATAGTCCGGTCGAAAAAGAATGCCTAGCTCTTATATTTGTTGTTCAAAAGATGAGGCATTACATCATTGGCCAAACTATCATGTCATATCCCGAGTTAATCCTCTTCGGGTACTGATAAAGAAGCCTAGCACACTCAATTCTCGACTAACTATATGGGCCATTTTGCTAGCCCAATATGACATGGTATATGTTCCTCAAAAGTCTGTCAAAGGTCAAGTACTGGCGAATTTCTTAGCAGCTCATCCTGTTCCAAAGACATCCAAACTCTATGATAAAATTCCAGACGAGACATTGGAATCTAATACAATCTTCGAAGAATTTCCTACTTGGCGCCTATTCTTTGATGGTGCATCCAGGATTGGACCCAATGGTGCGATTGTCGCAGGAGTTGGAGTTGTTCTTGTTTCTCCAGACGAGTCAGCTACTCAAAGAGCATACTCCTTAGATGAGCCTTGCTCCAACAACGTAGCAGAATACAATGCTCTACTCATCGGCCTTCAGCTAGCTAAACAACTAGACGTCGAGTATCTTGAAGTCTATGGTGACTCCAAGCTGGTTGTTAACCAGGTTAGAGGAACCTATGAAGTTCGCCATCAAGATCTAGTGCCTTACTTTGAAGCAGCAATCAACATGGCTACATCATTCAAAGCCTTCTTTATTGAATATGTACGTCGAGCTTGCAATACCGAAGCAGATGCTTTTGGCTAATCTTGTAACAGTCTTAGCCATCCCTATCATAAGATAGCAGGTGGTGGTTATCTCTAATCGGAAATTGTTCTGCGTCAAAAACAATCGTAATATTGAGTTCAGTAATCTTACTGAAGCCAATGTTATCAGTGAAGATTGGAGAACTCCCTTCATTGACTTCGTGGTCCATGATATACTCCCTGAAGATCTCAAGGAGGCTACGAGTATTCATCTTCGATCTCTGCGATTCTATTACAATAAGATCACCAAAACTCTCTACCGGCGAACTTATGACGGTCTACTCTTGCGTTGTCTTGCTGGTGATGAAGCGAAGCAAGTATTGCATGAAGCTCACGATGGTGTCTGCGGAGCACATCAACCTGGCCCTAAACTACAGGATCGCATCCGACGCATGGGTTACTACTGGCCCTCTATGGTATCTGATGCCATCGAATATGCGAGAAAATGTCGAGCTTGTCAAATCCACGCAGATTTTATTCATCAATCATCAGAATTCCTTCATTCGACTGCTGCTTCCTGGCCTTTTGAAGCTTGGGGCATGGACATCATAGGTCCCATCAATCCTCTTTCTTCTAGGGGATATCGGTTCATACTGGCAATAACCGACTACTTTTCAAAATGGGCCAAAGCTATACCATTGGCTGAAGTCAAGACCAGCAGTGTCATCAACTTCGTCAAACATCATGTCATCTATCAATTTGGTGTACCTCGAAGGATCATCTATGACAACGGACCTCAGTTCATCAGCTAAAAGTTTACAAGGTTCTGTGACGATCACCAGATTGACAATATCGCTTCGACAGCCTACAATCCTACTGCTAATGGCTTAGCTGAATCTTTCAACAAGACTATCATCAAGCTCCTCAAAAATTTTGTGTCTACTAACAAAAAAAATTGGAGTGAAAAGCTTGGAGAATGTCTTTGGGCCTACCGTACTACGGTCCGTAACCCTACAGGCTGTACACCCTTCTTTTTGGTATACGGCTGTGAAGCAGTTCTACCCCTGGAACTTCAAATTCCATCTTTGAGATTGCTATCGCCAATGAACTCACTATAGAGAACAACGATCTTCTTCGACTCCAAGAATTAGAAGCGCTCGATGAGAAGCGGTTAATGGCTCAACAGCATATTGAGTTATACCAAGCCCGCATCTCCAAGACTTTCAACCACAAAGTTAAGGTCAGAGCCTTTCAGAAAGGAGAGCTCGTTTTAACAGTCAGACGTCCTATGACTATGACTCACATGAGCAAAGTCAAGTTTGATGCAAAATAGGAAGGACCATATATCGTGAGCAAAGTCTTCTCAAATGGAGCCTATCAACTCACAGAGCTAGACGGTCGAGTTGCAATGATGCCCATCAATGGCAAGTTCCTCAAAAAGTATTATGTATAAATATAAAAGATATTGCTTGTAATCATCAGACAAGTTCATAAATAAAATTCAATTTTATTTCATCATGAATGATAATACATAATATCAAAGAAGGTCACTATCATCCTTCTCAAAATTGGGACGAGAACCACTGCCGTCTTTCCCAAAAACATGATCAGCAAAAGAGCCGAGAACATTCTTGCTGGAACCCACCAGGAACTTGCAAGCAGCCATCCTTATGGCCTCTTCTTCTTTAGTCTTCCCTGGTTCAAGAAGGAAGTCCAAGATGTCCTTTGGCGGTTTGGGTACAAACGAACCTTCGACTGCCTCTGTCTGCTTTGGCTTGGCCGGCTTGACTGGATGTTCTTCAGTACTCACTTCAACCTTCGAGGCAAATTCAAAATTCTTGGATGCATCTCCAGACGACATCTTTATGTTGAAAAGTGAAAGTGATCATTCCATCTGATTTTTTGTTCTATTTATAGACAGAGGTTCATAAGACAACGATGCGACTCATTCATTTGACGGTTCGTCCGTTCATCATATTCATCTGACGGTTCACCCGTTCATCCATCTAACGGTTCGCCTGTTCATTCATCCGACGGTTCACCCGTTCATTTCATCTGACGGTTTACCCATTCATTCTATTCATCTGATAGTTCATCCGTTCATTTAATTCATTTGACGGTCCATCCGTTCATCCTTACGATTCATTTCGTTCATTCATTTCGTTCATACATTTTGAAGAAACATCCATTTCGTTCATATCAGCAACTTGTCATCTTTGATTAAGTTATCTGTTGAAATAATGATATTCAAGAAATTATATTATGCCATGTCCACATTACCTCTGAGCGGATATAATGAATATAATTATTTTCTAAAATCAAGAAATATATCATGTCTTGCACCTCTGAATATATTTTCTATCGCTATTATTTATATCTGAATAAGATATACAATAAATAATAGAGCTACCAAGAAAATGTCTTTTTATTGATTGATCAAAATTAAAAGACATTACATATTACAAAAAGATTGAAGATACAAAAGTCTTTCTCATTCTGCTGGTGGAGTCATTAAGCTGGTCATTTGCTGCTTTAAAGATTGCAGCCGCTCCTCACGAGATTCTATCACCCGCTTCCTAGCTTCCTCCATCCCAGACTTATCGTCGAAAGATGGCATGGTTACTATTCTATGAGAGATTTCTTCTTGATGAGTTGCGACATACTCATCTCTCTCCTGAGTCAGAGCATTCAGCTGTTGAACTGCAGCCTGGTGTTGTGCGGCCTCATCCTCTAGAGCAAGCTGAACAAGTCTCAGCTCTTCTTTAAGACGGGCAGATTCTGATTGCAGCTCAGCAACTTTCCTCTCCTTCTCGTCAGCAACAGATGCTAGTGTTTCCACTTTGGAATTATACTCAGCAGATTTAGTAGAGAAGGTGTCCAAAATAACTTGGAGGTCAACCTTCACAACTGCGACTTCTTGTGACATCTTCTCGAATTCAGCTTGTATCAAGAGCTCCATCTCCTCCATATTCAGCTCTTTGTAAATCTTAACCGAAGCCTCCAGCTCATCTAGTACATGTTCAAGAAAAACAGCCTGAGCTTCGTTGCCTTGATGACGGATGGCATTTATCAAATAGGAGGTTGGACCTCTGACTGTGGAAAAACCAGCATCTTCTTTTTCTATCACCCTATCTACTAAGGGTTTCAAAGAATTAAAGAAAAGGTTGTTGAAGGAGCTGATGATAAATCGGTTAGTAGCCAGAGCACCCGGAGTAGCAGCTACTCCCATAGACGTCGAAGCAGCAGCATGTGTCTGTGAAGATAAACGTTCAGCTTCTTCCCTGTGAGTAGAGGGCTCTTTAGATAGAGGAGCCATCGTAGAGCTAGTTGCTCCTCCCAGATGTTCTTCTGCAAAATCAAATGAACCTTATCATTGATTGTTGTTGTCATTAGCAACTAATTGAAAAAGATCAAAGGCAATCTTACCATGACTAACACCAGCAACAAGTCTTTCATCTATTGGCACAGATTCTAATCTAACAGAAGTAGCCTCAGACATTACTACCTGGCTACTTCCGGCCTCAGAGCCACCCGAAAAATGTCGGCTACCACTAGCAATAGCCGTTATTGGCACTACGTCTGTGCATGCGAGAGGAACTGGGGAAGATTCAAGTTCTGCATGGATAAAAATGTAGATGTCAGCTATTTGAATCTATGAAAAGAAGGTAGATAAAATCATTTAATATCTTTTGGATCAGCAGGAGTAGTTTCAACAGGTGCTACTTCTACATCCGGATTCTTTTCCGGAGACACGTGCACCTCAATATCCTCTTCAGGATTCAGCGTGTCATCTACGGCTTCGGGAGACATATGGACATCAGTGCCCTCTTCGGGATTTAATGTATCATTAATACCTTCTGTTGATGTATTTTTATTGTTTATACTATTTTCTGGAACTTTCTCACTGGCAGTTACGGCGGCGGCTTGATCGACATCATCCTGCAGACCGAAGTCGCAATCATTTAGAGCTTCAATCATTAAACGATCTACTTCTTCACGGAGTGTTCCTGGTGTGGCAGGAAGCTGGGTAGTTTTTACTGCAAGTGAAGGAGATCGCAAAACTTCATTATCCCTCTGCTCAGCTGCATCCTTCTGCTCAGCTTCATCCCTCTGCCCAGCTTCATCCCTCTGCTCAACCTCGTCCCTCTGCTCTGGAGAAGGAGTCTCCTGCCTAGGCTCGGGGGCAGGTGTAGGGGATGACATGGTTATTCCAGCTACAGCACTGGCCACCACCGAGGACAAGATTTGTCTCGGGGGAGTGATCACCCTCTTTCTTCTTCTGGAGGCCAGTTTCTTTCTATGAAGAGGTCTCTCTGGACTCTCTACATCTACTACATCGACCTGCCTTAGAAGAGAGGTCGGCGTAGTCGCTTCTTCTCTTTGGGTCGACTCGGCCAGTTGCCGAGACTGTGACCTGGTGGTGACCTTCTCTGATGGATCTAGGATAAGTTTCTTCTTTGCAACCGGAGAAGAAGGTTCATTAATCCTTCTATTTCTTTCCTTGGTTGGAGATTTGACCACTTTCAAGGAAACTCGCAGTGGTTCATTAACCTCCTCAAGAAGTTAGCTTCCCTTGAGGCTTCCAACGGATCATCCACTGGCTCATGCTGCTCGTCATTACCTGGAGCTAGCATAACAGTTGCTCCCTTCTTCAAACGCGTCGTCGTCGCGAAGCTATCTACAAGATTGAAGTTCTCGACGAATGTATTCGCTGCTGTGTAAAAAAGCGAATATGTGTATAACATCCGGGGGCCGTGATCACTCTTGGTCGACATCGAGAACATTGTTCTCGTGTCTCGAGCGTTGTAATAAGCCCAGGCCCTGGCGTCATCAATCAGATACCATTTTCCTTGCAGGCAAGTTATAGCATTGCCTACGTGGAACTGGTCGTAGCCGAATTGACGAGCAAAGCGGCTTGGCAGATATGGTTCTAAGAAACATTCATCTTCAAATCTATAAACCAAGTGCGACGGCCTAATCGTCCTTAGCCAATCAAATGCTGCCCGACCCAACGGCTGCCTCCCAAGATCAACTAGATTTGGCGACATATGTTCATAGCCGGTTGGAGGGGCAACACAGTAGAAATTCTATCCCTTCCCAAGGTTCAAAGCACGTCTGCAATCTTTCAGACTAGTGTATATCCATTTGCTCCGGAAGAATCTCCGTAAATAGCTACCGCCGACTGCTCCCATTTCAGGGTTCATCAATGACGGATGGTACAAAAGTAACCATCCGAACAAATAAGTGTAGGGCAGTTCCAGCCGAGGGAAGTTCCCCTTTTCATCTTTCTATTTGAGCATAGATTCAACATAAAGACGAAGACCCGCATTCACTCTACAGGTCATCGCCGACAGCAGATCCATCCGGTAGCCAAAGACTAACCGGACAGCAGCAAAGAGCATGCCGTGGTGGAAGCGATCTATAGTGCTCGCTCCGGGTACGATGAAGCGTCGGAGCCAATATGTCAAGAAACTCGCCAGCTGGGCTTCCTTTGACATGGGCCTGTAGCCCATTCTCATAAAACTCTCAATAAAATCTTCGGTCTTGAATGGAAGGTATTGAAGTTCGTCGTCAACCTTGATGTCCATTTTTTTGTTTTCTTCCATCAATCATATTACCTCACTGTGGCTGAGTGGTTTGAAGAAAGTTGGGTTGCACGTATCATGATCCTTGGTCTTCTTCTCGATGATGTGATTAAGGAAAAGATAGGGCAACCACTTTGACGAGTAGCAAGTGCCGGAAGAACCACTATTATAATACATTGAGCAAATTTTGTAGTGGCACAGTAGTTCTTCAAAAACGGCCACCATCTCTGCATTCTCTCGACGAAGTCGGTCTAACTCGTCATTTGTTGGAACAAATTCTTCGTAGGGGAAGTCTCCCATTGGTAAGCTCGAGATATATTTCATCTCATGAAGGGCTAGTCCAATCTCCCCGCAGGGTGTCATGAATGTCCCTGTCCTAAAATTGTACCTCTCTGCCAAGGCGAGAAACAGATGAGGGTTGGGGTGGAATCCATATACGGTAGAGTATACCGCCTGATATAGCTCAATCTCTTTGAGCTTTTCTTCGAAATGAACCAATATCCAATTGGTTATGCAGTTCCATCTCTTGTTGTCTGGGTTCACCAGACCTGTCAACCGGATGTCCTGATCCGGGTATCTTCCCTCAACATTTGTAAATTCATTTGCAAAGATCGGCGTCCTCACCGGCAGCAGCAAGGAGGAGTTCTCTGGAGGGATGCAGCTAGGCTTCAATCCTCTGAGCAAGGAGCTATGACGCTCAGAGGAGCTATAGAACATATCCCTGCTATTCGGTCCTTTCTTTACACAAATATTTCCTATTCTTGCTTGCTGGAGAGGGGTAATATCCCATTCCATCCTCCTGGGATGGCTTGCATGGGCATAGCGGGCTAGATGGAGGCATCTGGCAATGTCCGGTAACAGTATTATTTTCTCCTTTCTCTGGAAGAGTCTCTGCTCAATACGAGGTCTCGGATGAGAACTCTTGTCAATAGCTTCGCCAAATAAGAACAGGGGTTTCTTATGTGTAATGGCATCGGCAGTCTGCAGAGGCTGCCCATTCATCAGACTCAATAAAGTTTCGTTGTCCTGTGCTACTAAGATGGCTTGACGGGAAGATGGCAGAGCATATTGGGGAAATATTACATGGGACAAATCTTCTTTAAACTCTGGTTCAGCAAGGGTCCCTACAAAGATTTCATACTCTGGGTCTTCTTTGATGTTAACTGCATCAAACAGAAAGATAGAATTCAGTATATGCAAAATCAAAGGTTATGTCCAAAAAAATTAGCAAATTGCACAAGCATCAGATTGCGCTATCTATAAAACATCAGATTGCTCAACAACAGCTTCTATGCACAAACTGTCCAGTTACGCCAACTCATTCACTTGCGCAAGCCATCATATTGCGCTGAATAACTTGCGCAAAGCATCAGTTTGCGCTGGACAGCCTTGCGCAAGTCAGTAAATTATGCTGACTTTTGCCAGCGCTTTCCAACCGATTGCACAAGAAAATAGTCTTCATAAAAATGAAAACTATTAGGTTTGTGCAACTGAAACCCTAAACAGGGCGGCGCAATATAACCAAATCTCTAAAAAGAGATAGGTTTGAAGATTCAATCATGTCGAAGAACCCTAAAAAGGGTTTTTGATCGAGCGACTACCTTGCAGTGCTGGGTGACCGACTTCGTGTCGTGAAATGCGCGGCGCAGCACGAGTCGAAGACTCGACGGGGGCTTTTCCCTTGTCGACGGCGGAACGCTTCGGAGCCATTTGAAGTTGACGGAGAAGAAGGAAAAGAGTCGGAGTGGGCTCGAGAATTTTTCTCTCTTAAACAAAGTAAAAACAAGTAAAGAATGACAGAAGGAAGAAGGAGAACTATTTATAGTTTTTCGAGAGTAACAGTCGCCTCGGATTGTGCCGAAGAAATGGGAACTGACTCCTCCAATTGCGCAGACAGAGCATTACTTGCGCAACTTGATTTTAAAATCAAAATTCAAAGTATTTCGAAGCTTTGACTATTTTCAAACTTCGAAAACTTTGAAGGGGGTCTTGTAGGTCCTAAAAATCAAGTTGCACTTATCAAAGAAGTCATGAAAATCAAATTGTGCATCCTTCAAGTGAACTGCGCAGGAGACAGATTGCGCAACAACTCAATTGCGCAGGCTGAACTGCGTACTCATCCAAGTGCGCAAGCTGACGTGGCCTCGTCATTATTATCTGACAGAGAATCAGATCTTCTGACAACTGACAGTACGAAGAACGAGGAAACTGTTCGTTTATCGTACAGCACAACGCTCGAGGATAGCTGTACATGCAGCACAATCTGCCAGACTCTCTGCAGCGCGGTCCATCCCAGCGCAATCTGAAGCCAGCACAATTCAGGTGGCACACTCCATCAAGACAACTGACAATGAATACGTGGCCTACATGTCATCAATTACTCACCATGTAGCAACCGTCTGTACACGATCAAGCGTATTTCAATCAAACAATGCCACGCGTCACATACAGATGGTCCACGATCGAGTAACTGCCTGCACAGTTCATTGCCTGCACAATCCAAAGTCTGCGCAATCCATCCTGCGCAACTCAGAATAACTAAAAGTTAGTTATTTCCAGAACTCTATAAATAGTTGATCTTTATTTCATAAACTTTATAAGAAGATTGCAAGAATTCTGGGAAAGTACAACTATAGGAATCCTATCTGGATGACGATCGCTTTATCCCTTGGACGATGTGAACTTTGAAGACGGTAGCCCCTGAAGATTGCAGCAGCACTTTGGCAAGAACTCCTGATCTCGGGTGATGAATTGAATGTGTTCTGATCTCTCTGTGTGTGTGTGATAATGAAAACTTGAAACTCTATTTATAGAGTTCTGGAAATAACTAACTTTTAGTTATTCTGAGTTGTGCCGGATGGATTGCGCAGACTTTGGATTGTGCAGGCAATGAACTGCGCAGGCAGTTACTCGATCGTGGACCATCTGTATGTGACACGTGACATTGTTTGATTGAAATACGCTTGATCGTGTACAGACGGTTGCCACATGATGAGTAATTGATGGCGTGTAGGCCACGTGTTCATTGTCAGTTGTCTTGATGGAGTGTGCCACCTGAATTGCGCTGGCTTCAGATTGCGCTGGGATGGACCGTGCTGCAGAGAGTCTGGCAGATTGCGCTGCATGTACAGCTGTCCTCGAACGCTGTGCTGCATGATAAACGAACAGTTTCCTCGTTCTCCGTGCTGTCAGTTGTCAGAAGATCTGATTCTCTGTCAGATAATGATGACGAGGCCACGTCAGCTTGCGCACTTGGATGAGTACACAGTTCAGCCTGCGCAATTGAGTTGTTGCGCAATCTGTCTCATGTACAGTTCACTTGAAGGATGCACAATTTGATTTTCATGACTTCTTTGATAAGTGCAACTTGATTTTTAGCACCTACAAGAGTTAAGATACTTGGTATCTTGAGATACAAAGTAGTATCTTAGGATACTAAGGTAATGTGAGATATCATAGGATATTGGTTTACCTTCACCAAGGTAATGGTGTTTACCCTATTACAAGGTAAGGCATTAAGTTACCTTCAAGGTAATGGGTTTACCTTCAAGGTAATAGGAATTACCTAAGGTAAGGGTAAGGTAATAGCAAGGTATTGGTAGAATACTAGGATAGATGGTTAGAGACTAGTCTAAGATTTATTTAGGATTTATTAGCCTAGGTTAGTAGGTTATCTACTATCATAAGGTAAATATTACTAGGATAAGGGTATTACCTAGTATCCAAGGTTTTGGGATACCTTGGTAGGTAATTGTTAGAATTGGGGTATTACATAGATGGATAGGATATTAGGATATAGGCTAGAGTTGGTATCCTAGATTATAGGATATTATCCCATGGGCAGTGTATAGAGTATATCTGTATATATGTTGAGTTGGTTATCTACCATTTTGGGGGAGAGGGGTATAATGTATATGTATATCTTAGAGTATCTTAGGATAGTTAGTATCTTTAGATGAGTTAGCTAGTATCTTAGGATATCTAAGATAGTATCCTAAATAGATATGTTAGTATCTTGGATAGGTAATTAGATACCCTATGTATCCTAGACTAGAAGTTAGTATCTATGTTAGAGTGAGTATCATATGTAAGTTGGTATCTTGGTTAGATGACTTGGGATAGCTAGTAGATGTTAGAGAGTGGGTATGATAGTATCTCGAGGGTATCAAGAGAGTAGGATATTAGGATATGGTTAGAGTGGTATCTTGAGATACCCAAGTAGTATCTTGGAATATCTTAGATTTACCTTTTTTTCCTTAAGGTAATAGTTTACCTTCAAGGCAATGTATTGGGTTTACCTTGGTAACTAAGGTTAGATATCTAAGTTATTGGTTAGCTAGTAGCTTGGGGGTATATAGATAGTTACTAGATATCTAAGTATGGGTATTGTGTATTAAGGTATGTTTACCTAGATTAAGGTATTTGACTTCCAACCAAGGTTTGGTATTGGGATACCAATAGGACCAAGGTATATGGTATCTTGGTAGGTAATGGTTAGGAATAGGATGTTTGACGTAGATTTGACTCTATTTGACCAAGGTTGACTATTTTGACTCAAAGTCAACTACAAGTCAACATTGGACCTAGATTGGACTAGGAGTTGATCAGAGTTGACCAGTTGAGCAAAAGTCAACTGTGAGTCAACCATTGACCTAATTTGACCTAGAATGGACTAGAAGTTGACCAGTTGACCAAAAGTCAACTGTAGGTCAACCTTTGACCTAGATTGACATTGTTTGATTTTGTTTGACTTATCTTGACCTAGTTCGACTTACCTTGACCTAGTTTGACTTTGTTTGACTTACCTTGACCTAGATTGACCTAGATTGACCTTGTTTGACTTTGTTTGACTTACCATGACTTAGTATGACTTTGTATGACCTAGTGTGACCTAGAGTGACTTAGTATGACTGAGTTTGACCTAGATTTGCATAACATACACTAGAATATCATGCTATACACTGTCAAACCCTAATTAACTCATGTATATCTCATCTTTAGGTCTGTGACATCACTCTGAGCATCGATTCTCATTGACAGCTCAGGACCACAGGCGAGTACATTCTCTGATAGTTTTTATTGTCTTGATATCTGCTATATTCGATTCAATTGTAGTATTTTACTTGATTTCTGACACGATGGTTCACAGACTAGTATACGTCGGATCTTGTCATAAGATGTTATTCCTAGACTTACCTGGTATATGGGTGCATTGTTCGATCTTGTTTCCTGTACTTGTATAGACACCAATTTGGGAGTGGACTGGCCCCCTACTTTTGAATCTTGTGTCATGATGTGTCATGTCCGGATCTATTATACTACTCATGGATAGGGAGTTATTAGTGGTTTTGTGATCAATATCCCTCATGTATTCCTGTTACTACTTGTGCATAGCTCCACCCTCACCCCACGTAGGGTGTAGCCTGACCTGATACTACTTATGTATAGCTTTCCATTTTAGTCGGCCTGATCTCTAGGTTTACCTGTGCTTGTTCTTGTGCATAGTCGGTCAAATAAAACAACCTGATCCTGACCCAAGCCGATCACATAACGCTCTAATATCTCAAGGCACCATTTTTTATTACATTATACATCAGATATTCATGTACTGTTCGACATTCCAGTATTTCATACCCTGATATGATATCTAGTTTTATATATCATGTTTATATTCCAGTCTTGATATTTCATCTTGTATTCCATTATAATTGTCTCTTATATAATTTTTCAATTCACATGTAACTGCTGTTATCATTTGTACTTGCTCATATCTTGATAGGATAACACCGTTGATGTTTACAGATGATATAGAGACTGACTGCTCGACCTTCTATAGGTTTGGCATAGACGGTGAGTACTACATGGACATCCTTGTGGAGTCGGTGCCCATTGAGGATGTACCGCCTGCTTAGACTTAGACTAGTTAGGCTTGACTGGACTGCGATCCAGCTAGTACTTGAGACTTATAGTATACTTTATATTTTAGGATCTTGTGTTATGTTTTGAACTCTAAACTTGTGTTGTGATCTTGTATCTATTTCTAGTTTATCTTTCTATCATATTTCGTGCTATCTTTCTTAGATGTCTTGTGATTGAGTTATGACTTTATATACCTCCATACGGAGATAACAGGTTATATATTGTGTCTAGATGTTGTATATTGTAGATGACCCATACAATGTTCTACCGCCGATTCTGCGGCATAGACTGGACGTACCCACGTGCTCGTTCCCCTAATCAGGGTACGGATCATGACATCCCCTGACTCCGAACATCTACTACGGTAATGACTCCTTTTTTAATAAGATCATTTACCGCCCTATGTCTTAGACGCACGGACCTCTTCTTGCCATTGAAGAGGTCATTCAATACCACCACTGTAGTCGCCTGGTTGTCATAGTATATCGGTACCGCTGGTATCTGTGAACCAACCATTGAAAGATCATACATGAGCTCCCGAAGCCATTCTGCTTCATCCACTGCAGCCGCCAGTGCATTGAACTCAGATTCCATAGATGAGTGAGACAACATAGTCTGCTTTTTTGACTTCCACGATATAGCAGCTCCACCCATAGAGAAAATATATCCTCTTGTGGACCTCTCACTCTCTACTTTTGAGCACCAGCTTTCATTGTTGAAGTTTTCCACTACTTTTGGATCTCTGCAGTAGTGCAGTGCATACTTCTGAGTCCTTTTGAGGTATCTCATAACCCTCTTCATAGCTTTCCAGTGCTTCACATATGGATTGCTCGTGAACCGACTCAGCATCCCTACGTCAAACTCCCGATGACGCTAGAGTACTCTAAATGCCTGACGCTTTCTCTTGGATTTGGCTTCAGCTTCTTGTCATACCTATATGGCGTATCGATTCCTGGAAGATCCTGATACCCATAGTATGTGAGCAGCTTCTCAATATAATAAGACTGTGACAATGCCATTCCAGTTTCCGTCCGGATGATCTTTATCGCCAGGATAACATCAGCTTCTCCTAATCCTTCATACTGAACTTAGATGAGAGAAACTTCTTTGTCTCAGTGACATTTGCTAGATCTGTACATAAGATCAGCATGTCATCCACGTACAGACAAACTACAACTCCTCTCTCATCAGCAAACTTTGTGTACACATATTTGTCCGTCTCGCTGACCATGTAGCTGTTTGATCTTATGACTTTATCAAACTTCTCATGCCACATCTTGTGAGCCTGTTTCAGACCATACAGAGATTTCACTAACTTGCAGACTTTGTCTTCGAGGCTCTTGACGACGAATCCTTCTGGCTATTGCCACTACACCAAAATAGCTAATTAGGAACACTAAGCATTTTTTAAGCTGGAACGCTTAATAAGTGTGCCTAGATTTTGGAACAGACAAAAATCGTGCCAAAATAAAAAAGTGTTCCAAATTATTTTCTTTTTATTGTTAATAAAAATTATTTATTTTGGAATACACAAAAAACGTTCCAAATGAAACTTTAAGTGAGAATTTTAAAACGTGATTTTCACGTGGACTTAGCAAAAAGCATACAGACCTTTTTTTTTCCTGGCACACGCGGCGCGGGAATTGAAAACCCTACTCTCACCAAGCGGGAATTGAAACCCTCCTCACCAATACACAATAAACCCTCCTCACCAATAGGCGGGAATTGAAACGCTCTGGCAGCCCTCTTCCTCACCAAGCGGGATCTGGAAGCCCTCTTCCTCACCATGCAGGATCTGGAAGCCCTCTTCCTCACCACGCGGGATCGACCATGTTGTCGATACTCTTCGTCCTCGTCGTCGGGATCACGGCAACCCTCGCACTCTAAGGTATTTATATGTCCTTATTATTTTGAAACCCTAAAAAGAGTTGAAGGGTTAATATATATGTGGCAGTCGCTGCCGCTGCCGCTGCCTCCGCCGAGGATCAAAGCACAAAGTTGGAGAAGGCTTTGATAACCCATAACTATGTTGATCTTCGAATCCTTCATTTTGAAATTATTGATATTTGAAATTTTGTATTTCCTATATGAAGGGATGTTAGAAGAGTGCAGACGCGGAAAAATGCCATGATTTTTGTATTACATTGTTACAAACACAATCACCTTCCTTTTTGAGGATCAATTATGTCACATGACAACACAATATAGAAAAACTATTCTTTACTCGATTCAAACTATTTGCCACATTTGAGATGTGTTTAGTGTTTAGTTTTTCTTTTCTTGGTTGCTATGTATGTAAAGCTGTGTCAAACTATTGCAGCAGTGAGAGTTAAAGAAAACCTCGTTGTGTTTCATCAATTGGAGAAATCAAAACCTGGAGAGGCGTTTAGTCTAATAATCGGCTATTTTCAAGGTTTTAATGATGTGCTTGTTTTTACATCTTTACTGGAACAAACTCAGGAATGTATAGCTTTAATACATGTTTCATGATTTTACATGTAAACATGGATTAGAGTCCTGAATCCTGATGCAGTGTGCTTGCACTTGCATCATATTTACCCCTAAATAGTCTTTACCTTTTTTGGAGTGAACTTGTCAATAATAGTCTCATCACAAGATTTTGTTATATGTATGCAATGTACTCGTGGAAGCGACTCCTTGCACAATCGTCATTTCCTTTCCTTTTTTAAGTTCTTCTCCGTCCATCATTTTTATCGTGCCTTCTTATAACAAAAGGTTTGCTCTCTCTCTCTTTCTCTCTCTCTCTCTATATATATATATATATATATATATATATATATATATATATATATATATATATATTTTTTATTGCTTTTGATTCCATTTAGTAGGTCAACTTATTTTGTTGATTTCCTCATTGCATTTTTTTAATTTCTGGTTTGTTTGCAAAAAACGTTGTGAACTTAGTGTATCAGTATGTACCAAAATTTCTAATCGCATTTTTTATTGCTTTTCCGTCCATCATTTTTGTTTTGTTTTTGGTTTTTAAACATCTTTGTACCAAAATTTCTTAGTGTATCAGTATGTGAACTTAGCTCTGCTTTTGTCATTTGTAGTTTTTTAGTGTATTAGTAAAATTGATTAGATGATGCCTCCGTTGGTAACCGGGTATCTGTTGGTATATGGCTCTTTGTAATTGTACCAACATGTAAGGATCTTTGTACCAGAACACAATATATGGCTCGAAGTAGAACAGAACACAATATATGGCTGCCTCTTGTGGATTCTATTAGCTAGCAGCATGTAAATTCCTATGGATAATTTTATTATATGCTAATTGACACTGCTGCCTCTGTTGGTATATGTTGGTATCTTTGCTAATTGACACTGCTGTCTCGGTTGGTACCTATCTGTTGGTATTTTTGCTAATTTTATTAAATGTTGTCTCTCTTGTAAACATGGGTAACGAAATACCAAAGGCTTTGTAACGGTTCTGAGGTTATTTTAGTGACATGTTAATCTGGCTGAGATGATATCTTTATTGATTCGGATATTATCCGGTATCCGTTAAAATAATTGGTAACGGACACGGGAGCCAAAACTCCCATCCGATCGGATATTGGATGGTTACCGGATGTATCCGATAGCTGTCGGTTCGGATGTGGTAATGCCGACATTCGACCGATAAGCTACCATTGACATGTCTAGTTCCAAATTAGTACATCTAGAATGTATTGAATTATTACAAAATAGGAATGTCACTAAGATACTAATTTCAATTTTCTTAGTTTCAATTTCATATTGTTGGAATAAGATAGTGGTAAGATTTTCTGTCACTGTTATATTTTTTATTTTTATGTTCTGTCTTTCATTTAAATCTTAATGTTCAGTTTTTTCATATTTCAGCATTGAATCTTGCTTCCCTGCAAAATTTTGCATTTATGAACTTGTTAGCCTCTTTCTTAGCTTCATAGGAGAAGTCTTGCACATAGTTTGTAGAGGAGTGTTATCACTGATAATACGGTTTCTTTCCCTTGTCTCTACTTTAGCATCTTCAAGACCTACATCCTTATTTCCTTCCTCAACATTCATGATACCTAAGTTTTGTGTCTTCTTTCTTATGAAGTTATTTGACAATATAGGTTGAGAAAATTCAGCACTTTTGATGAGGGCTTCTTCCCAAGCGGTTCGGCAATGGTGCATATGCACTCAAACTACCCATTAGAGTATAGAATTGAGTTCGAGAACAATTAGAGACTGGCAAACTAGGATTTTTATTGGAGAGCAGAGAAAGAAGAAAAGGATACTACAAAGCTAGGAATGAAAGTAATTCTTGCAACAAAATATATCATACCTCAACCTTTCCCTCCATCTCCTATTTATACTACTGCTTAGTATCAGTACAAATGTAAGACTAGATGGCTGAGCTGGACTGACTTGGCAATGATGTGGCAATGGTGATGTGGAGGCCTCTTATTGGACTGACTTGGCAATGATGTAGCAATGGTGATGTGGCAATGACTTGGCAATGATGGACTGACTACGAGTATTGGTAATTTGGTATAGGCAGTTATGGCAATGTCGGGTTGAAGTATTTAGTTTCAGAAAGCCGATAATGATAAAAGTATTTAAAAAAATCTCTATATATATATATGTGTGTGTGTGTGTGTGTGTGTGTGTGTGTGTTGTTTCTCGATAGTTTTAAATAGAATAATATTTAACTTGATTTTGACATTCACCCACATAAAATATTATTGTCATTTACTTGCCTTAGACATAGTACGACCACAATATATAGTTTTGAAGAGAATAATATTAACATGGAAGAATCTTATGAAATTTATATGTATACAATTTCGGCAAGTGGTTATAGTGTGTCGATAAAGGATCTTGTCGAATCTTATGATACACTCTAATATTGTCGATCTTCGATACAACCAAATCATTTTTATGACACTATTTTACTTCTCCCTCTTTCGTTCAATTTTTCTCAACTGAATTGACTGGGAAAGAGCCCCCTATCAGCCAATATTGTTAACGGGAAGTATCAGATTGGGACATGCCAAAACCGATACGATAATGCCAATAAGTATAGGTATCGGCCAATACGTATCGGTAAGGGTCGATACTATAAACTATGCCTTAAATTAACCCTTCTGCCGAACATTGAAATAAGGAAGTGATAGGTTTAAATTGTGACTTTCACATCTCATTCAATTGCAGTCTTTATTTGAAATATTTCACATTGAACAACCGGGTTCCTGTATGTTATCTTTTAAACTAACATGCCAATTTTGTCATGAAGGAATCAGATGTTCAAACTGTTACTGTTCGTAATTTTGAATTTACTGATGGCAACAAGATTATTTTCTCTTCAGAAGCCTCAACGAAAAGCATCCGTCTGGACCAGGTAAACTTATCCCATGTATGACAATTCTTATATAAAGGATTAACTTTAATTATACTGTTCCATTTTGTATAATGGTACAGCTGTCATCATGACTGAGAACAAGCTCTATTTGGTGGATATGGAGCTCTTTTACCTTAACCAGCTTATTATGTAATGATTTCACCTGCATTAATATTTGCTAACAATTTTATGTTGTGTCTGCTATAATTTTAAAGGTTCCTTTGTTTTTGTTGCTTAATCGCTCAAGTCATATATTCCATTGTATGAAAACTTTGATCTGCAGATGTATGTCTTTTCCTCATCAAGGTCCTTTTCCATTTATTATGTATTTTTATGAAAAAATTGATCTGCGTTATACGCTTGTGTTGGATGTCTACATATAAATTCTACACTAGTGATAGTAAGAGCTAATACAATGGTAGTTGTGGAGTGATCCTGGTTGTAGAATTCACAATCAGATCAGTTACAAAAAGTCAGATTCACTTAAACGCTGCACAAGTACCCAAGTTTACGAGAAATTAAAGTACAATCAAGAGATAGAAACTCAATTAGATGAAATTGCCAAATAACATCAGTTAAAGCAATTTATAACACAGAATATGCAACCCGAAAATATCTTACAAGTGACTTCAATTTCAAAATACTGAGTTTGAGGCTAGTCTAATGACGAGAGACTATTATGGATACCTGGCAAGGGAAGATTGGATCAAGAAAGATTGGATCAATTTCAAAATATCTTACAAGTGACTTCTTTTTTTTTCTCCATTGTTGTTGCAAAAATGAGTTGTGTCTTGTCTGCCTGATCAAGAAAGATTGGATCTTGGCGCCAAACTTTCAATTTTAGGCATGCCCATGTCCTGAATCAGCTCTGTGATCAATGCACCTTTTCTAATATTTTCCAACATGTGGAATTGGTATTAGAAGCTTATATGATATCATGGATAGCCTCAAGGTCAAGAAGATATGAAGTAGATGGCATGCCTTTCAATTAACAACAAACTACGGAGATGTGACAGCGAGACAACTTTCGAGTTGAGACTTTGACAATTCTTCTAGCACTGCAATGCCTCTTCCAGGGTTTCCATCAGTAAAGGATGCTAGAAATTAAAGCAGTTCCTAGAAGCAACTCTCTGGTGAATTATATTAAAATTTTGTATTGTGTACTATCCTTCTACAAATATGATAAGGGAGTTGCATGCTTGGCTATTGGCCATTTTGCAAGCTGACACCCTTTGCTCTTCTGTCCAAGGGACCGTGGTACCATTTGTGGAGAAGATGATTAGAAGAAAAGGCTAATATTAGGAAGTGTGAATTTTTTAATACCCATCAGTTGAAATCTGGGTTGATCTTACATATAGTTATAGATATACAGGAAGTCAATTCATGCCTAAACTCACATCAAATCATTTCTGTTGAGATTATATTTTTATGAATACCATCTGGCATTCAGCAATCTTTTTAATTAATAGGTTCATCTCCTTTATCATTCAATAATACATTGGGAGAATCGCTCGCCGCTTTGTCCCATTGACAAAATTCTGAGGCCCGTCTTGAATGAATGTGTGACCCCTGTCACCTGTTACTGGAGTTTGGCTCTGATTCTACGTGGGGAGGAAGAACTTATGCTAGTTTTCAAGGTAATTAATTTTGAAGGGACAATAACATTGATTAAGAGCTAGATATATCTCACAAAGAGCTTGAACAACTCTGCAGGAATTGCAGCCACCTGTTAAAATGTTGGTTCCGGTGTGGAAGGCTCTGTGTGTTGCTACTGATTGTAAAGCAACTAAGGTCTTGAAGATGCCCGGAGGTCGAGGTGGCTAAAATTATAATCCTAGTGTGTTTAAATCATCAATGACTAGTGCTACAAGTGACTTTGCTATGAGAGAAAATGATGGCATCTTCAGTGATACTCTAAAATCTGTGCTATAACAAATGCAGGATCAGTGTTAACCTCCACTGTTCAGATTAACTGAAGGTAACCTGCCCAGCACATTTTTCAAGCATGCCCATGTCCTGAATCAGCTTTTAGTGGGCTTAGTCCAAATAACATGAAGTGGAAATGCACCTTTTCTCAGTCTGGTTTAGTCCTAGTCGTTTTGCCGCATTTTGTGCAGTGAAGTAATGCTGATTGGGATCAGTCATAATGTTATTGAACGGGCCTCCAACTTGAAGTTGAGCAAATCTGAATCCTCATTGAAAGCAATTCCCATAACTGAAGACTATATTAATCTTCTGTGCCTCCTTGAACACAACCCTGTTAAAGATTCTAAAATGATTTGTCGTGTATTTGGTTGCTTGCTATGCACATGTTTTCCCCCCGGTCATGTTTGGCATATTACAGTGAATCGGTTAAACCGAGCACCCCCACATCACTGGTTAGAAGCTTCAATCATTTAAACTTGCATGCCTATTCCAGTTTAATATGGTTTCATTATCTCAATGCCCTTATGTTCAATTATAATTTTCTTCTTGCAACAGCTTATGATACACTGTTTTGACTTATCTAATGGTAGTTTTTGAAGTTGTCTCTTAACTTGATATCTATCCTTGAATTGACATTTTTGTTTGTACAATTTGCAGGAAGAGCACAGAGCACGTGATCTCTTTTATGCCTTGTGGATTCCTGACCTCTTTATGAAAAGGGTTCAAGATAATGGAGAGTGGTCATTGTTTTGCCCTAATGAAGCTCCAGGATTGGCTGATTGTTGGGGTGATGAGTTTGAAAGGCTGTACACGAAGTACGAGAAAGAGGTTATTTCTATCCTCCATAACCTCATTTGTTTTTTTTATTTAATTTGAATTTGCTGTAATGTGGTTCTGCTTCTCTAGGGAAAGGCAAAGAAGGTTGTTGTAGCACAGAATCTCTGGTTTGAAGTTTTGAAATCTCAGATAGAAACTGGAACCCCATACATGCTTTACAAGGTATGATGCATACTGTCATATAGTCTGCAAAGAAGATTACAGCATGGAGCAACCTTTATATATATTGTTTTACACAGGATGCCTGCAACAGAAAAAGTAATCAACAGAATCTTTGGACTATCAAGTCTTCAAATTTATGCACCGAGATAATTGAGTACACAAGTCCTTCGGAAACTGCTGTCTGCAATTTGGCTTCAATTGCTTTACCACGATTTGTTAGAGAGAAGGTATGAATTGCAAATATATAATTACAGAAGTATCTATAGAAATGTTGTTCAAGTATTTTTTTTTTCTTTTCATTTCTTTATAGGATGTTCCAATTGAGTCACATCCATCAAAACTGGTTGGCAGTATTGGATCAAAGAACAGATATTTTGACTTTGACAAGCTGGCTGAGGTGCTTAAATTTATAAAATGGATTTTTTTTTAATTTTTTGATTGATGCAGTATATTGATGGAATCCCTCTTTTGAGAAGAATTTGGTTCATTTCTTTCCCCTCTCACGGGCCTTATAGGCTGCGATCATAGATCCAGCGAGGTACAAGTGGCCCTCAGTGGCATGCTTGGTTCATGGGTTGGTCCAGTTCTGCTTCGTTCTTGTAGACCCAATAGGAAGGAGGTAACCAATATAGTTTGAGGTATATGTTTTTTTTTTTTTGAATTTTCTTTTCTAATATGTTTTTTTTTATAGTTTGCTATGTGCATTTATGTTATATGTGAATTTTCTATATCATATGAAGGGGCTAGTTTCTCTTGACATTTTATGGTCCTTGAATTTGGAATGTAGTCACCTGAAATGAGTCTAATATTGTAAGATAGTTCTTTGTCTCCTAAACTAGAGTACATATTCATTTCATGTTCTATTGCACTAGTTCATGGTGGTGGTTTTTTTTTTCTTTATGTGCCTCATTGAATGACTAAGTTCTTAATTGGATCAAATTATTTTATCATGTTTTTAACAATCTTTGAATTGTTTACAGGACGTCGCATTTTTTGCTTCCTCGGTTATCATAGTTCCAGGGCCTACGCTCACTAACAAGAACATCAAGTGTCAAAGTCTCAAATTATTTTCACAGCTCCCAGATATTGTTTTTTGGTGTGGTAGGCAACTTGTATTAAACTTACAATGTTTATGTAAGACATTTGGCTACTTTGTGTGTATGTAGCTTTAACATTATATATTCTCTATGCACTTGTACTATGGAAGTTCGTTTACTTTCATTTTATATTTTTGTGAGTTCTACATTTATAAATTCTCAAGATGATTACAAAATTGTGTCAATTGTTATTTTTTTTTAATAAAATTTCTTGGAGCGCTACAGGTTTTGTAAGTCATAGTACTTATGCTAGCTATATATTATTTCAAGCTACATGTGTGCAATTTCAAATGATGTAGGTAGTCATATATATATATATATATATATATATATATATATATATATTGAAAACTGGAAAAAAAAAATATATATTGAAAACTGGAACACCTTTTAGGTGTTCCAAAATTTGGCTCAAAAAGTATTCTGGGATGCTTTTCTTAGGAACGTGTTTCTAATGTTCCAACATTGGAACTCTTTTTAGCCGTTCCAATAAGTGGAGAAAAAGTAATTTGGAATGTTTTGTTGGAACTATTTTTTGGAACGCTTTATCGGTGTTCCAATATTGGAACACCATAAAAGCGTTCCAAATAATGTTTTGTTGGAACTCTTTTTTGGAACGCTCTATCGGTGTTCCAATATTGGAACACCATAAAAGCGTTCCAAATAATGTTTATTGGAACGCCTTTTTTTCGTTCCAACAAATCTGGCAGCCCATAAATAGGCACGGAATATAGGTGTGCCTAAAATTATTTGGAATGGAATTTTAGTGTTCCAAAAGGATCTTTTTGGTGTAGTGTGCATGTAGATATCTTCGATCAATTCACCATTCAGGAAAGCGGTTTTAACATCCATATGATGGATTACCAGCTTGTGAATTGCGCTCAGAGCAATCAATATTCTAATGGTCGTCATCCGAGTTACTGGAGCATATGTGTTAAAATAATCGATCCCCTGCTTCTGAGAAAACCCCTTGGCAACTAACCTTGCCTTGAACTTGTCAACAGTTCCATCGGCCTTCATCTTCTTCTTAATGATCCACTTACATCCGATTAGTTTTGCTCATTCAAGCAGATCGACCAACACCCATGTGTTGTTGGAGGTTATCGAGTCGTACTCATCATTAATAGTCTCATTCTAGAAGATAGCATCTCTGGTCTTCATCACCTCATCATAAGTAAGCGGATCTGCTTCCATATGATAAGTGAAAAAATTCTCTCTGAAGTCCTTCTATCTCCTCATTTGCTTAGATACAGGTTCTGCGAGTTTTGGTTCAACTGTTGTTTCTGCAATAACAACATCTTCTTGGACTACCTCTTTGTAAGGAACTTGAGCCTCCTGTGCCTCACATTATTCTCCGGAATGTCCATGAGAACAATATTCTTGTGCATTGCAAATTTATCTTCAAAGAATTCTGCATCGCGAGATTCAATGATATGATTTGACTCAATATCAAGGAACCTCCGAACATCACTCTTATTAGCATAACCCAGGAATATAGTCTTCGTAGTCCTTATTCCCAGCTTCTGAATCTTTAAATCCAAAAGCTTCACGTACGCCAGACACCCCCACACTCGAATGACATTTAAGTTAGGTCTGACCTTGAACTAGAGTTCATGAGGAGTGACTTCTGAAGTTGCATGCGGCACTTTGTGTCACGACCCGCATCCGCTTTTCAGATACGAGACGTGTCGAAGCCAGCCTACGCCGCAGAGTCGGCGGTAGAATGTTGTCAAGCCCGCAAGAAATATATGCTCAAAATAAAATAATTGCTGCTCATTCACATTTCTAAATTTATTACAATATTCACAACATTTAAAATTTAAGAAAATACAAGATTTTACAGTTAATAAAAATGATACATTGCTATCTATTTCTAGGTTGTCTTCAGCATACCCAAGTCTTCCCCAGTGCTAAGAGTGATCGCGGCTAAACCTATAAAATGTTGGTTTCCAGTCAGGAATCGAACAAGTACACAAACCGACGGCAATGTAAAACACAATAGAATTAATAAGACATGAAAATAGCATATGGAATATATCTAGTAAGAAAACTGATGACATAGCACGATAGAGAAGTAAACAAGGAAAAACTAATAAAAGACATCTATCTAGGTGGTGTGAGATATCGTTTTCTACATGTGAACGGGTAGGGGATAAATCCGGCACACTGCACGTGTCGTGTGCAGCGGCTATTATTCAAGAATAGACTCATGGGATAGTTCTGGGTAGTTCACATGTGTACTAAGATATTTTTCCTCCCGACTACTCCGTGTGACGAGCGTGTCAACAAGCAGCAAGTTCTATGTATAGACATGAAATAAAAACACTACTATGAATCGGAAAGCAATCAGAAAGTGCACTTGCCTGAGGCCCTTAGCTGGAGAAACCAAAATACCATACCACTCAATGAGCCACAATCAGTCAACACATGTAGAAGTCTCCGGATTCTAAAATAAATAGTACCAACATTCTCAGAATAGTCAAATTAGCTAGGATTGCCTGTCCTTAAGTCCAATTCTGGACACAGGGGTAAAACGGTAATTTCGGGCAAAAACGGTGTCCGCCGTTGGACCCGCTTTGCACCGAAAAGCGTGCCAGAGTCAACGGTCTCTAAAGTCATCAAACTATATGTCTACGGATCCAGTTTTTCGATACGAACCCAACCGTAGGCCCATAGTTGGATTCCGACGGGCCGTGCACAAAATCGCCCGTTGAGTGGGACCGTGGGACCCGCAAAACGGTGATTTTATCAACTGTCTCAGAATCGGACCAAACTTGACATACAGGACCAGAAAAATGATACGGTCCTGCTGGCACAAGTTTCGTCTCGATCTGACGAGCGTGCACAAAATAATTGGAGAGTTTGCAAAGTGCACGATACGGTAAATTTCGACGGATACGCATCAAATTCGTCGCGCACACGCGACCAATTTGAAATCCGCCAAAGCCCACACGACCACGAAGTCGATACGCAGCTTTCGATGCTTTCGGTTCGTGACTACGTTGCCCGAAACGGCGGGACGCACATCGTGTGGATGAATTTCTAAGTTTTGAAAACAGATTTTTGGAAAACTTTCGGATTCGATTTTTCGACGCGTAGTCGATGATTTCCAAATCAACAAAAAGGGTCGTGAAGCCCTACATGTTATCTAAAAGTGTGTTCAAATAGAATTTCTAATATGGGACTGGATTGATCGAAAATGATCCTCAAATATGGGTTCATGGACTGTTATATTCCCTGTTTTAGAACAGGTTTTTGATCGACTTCGTGTCGATTTCTTGGGTCGGTCGTACGACTATTTCAAAACCTAACTACTGGGATTCGAAGATGGTTATGTTATGGTCGTACCTGAGCAAACGGTTCGACATTTCGTCGACCGAGGAGGGAAAAATCACGTCGCGAAGTTGGTTACTCGCAGTATCCTGCTGCTGTCGCGATCCTGTGTCGCGCGGCCTGTACGCGCGCGACCGCCAGTCACCGACCGGCGGTGGCTGCGGCAGAGCCCAACCGCCTGGCGGCGCGCCGAGGCCCGGGGTCAGGGCTGGGATTTAGGATTTTCTCGAAAATACCTCCTCTCTCTCTCGCGTTCTTTCTCTTATAATACTCGTTATTATGAGCTCTGTTAGCCCCTGGGGGAAAAGGGAAAATCGGGCTATGCTTAGGGACTCAAGCCTGGCTGGCCGGGCTTGGGCCTGGGCTGGCCGGCTGGGCTTGGGCCTGGGCTTCTTTTTTTTATTTCTTTTCTTTTATTTTCTATCTATTTTTTATCAATATATATATATATATATATATATATATATATATATATATATATATATACCAATAATATATATATATAACATATCAATTTTAATATATATATATATATATATATATATATATATATATATATATATATAAATATATATATATATATATATATATATATATATATATATATATACATACATACATATAAAAAAAAAATATATATATATATATATATATACATACATATAATCTATATAATCTATATTTATAACATATAATATCAATACCATATCAATAATCATATATACATATATATATTTACATATATACATACACGTACACGTATATATATTCTATATTTATATATACATACGCACATATATGTATATATTTATATATATATATATATATATATATATATATATATATATATATATATATACATAAACATTCACATATATATTTTGATAAAGCATAAATGAAAATAAGTTATACTTAATAATCAATCCAATAAAATAAATAATAATAAAATATTTAAAAAAATTCGGGAAGGGGAGCTACAAATCTACCCACCTTAAAAATAATTTTGTCCTCGAAATTCTAATCCATAACTATTCCTTAAGATTCAATAAGAAGTCTACCTGAACCTTAATCTCCTTAAATTTAATTCTTAAAAATCATTTGTATCCTTCTCTAGTCATTTGGTATTTACGAAATCTCGAGGACTTCTACCCACCTTTAGTCATACTACTCCCTTGAAACACAGGTCACTAAAATATTATAATCTTCTAACTAGTGGCTAATAACTCTTCCAAAAATATCTAGGACATATGGTCTCTATAATCCTCTCGTATCTACAAACAACAATTATTCAATAATCAAGCAATATTACAATAACTTAAGAATTTCTGATGAATTCTAGACAACACGATTATTCGTCACCCCAAAATAGGAAGGGACGAGAATCAAGAGTTCAGGAAGGCAAGGGAGAATAATCGAGAATGATTTCAAATAATTCAGTTCTATAATCCAAAAATGGTGGTATGCACGGATGGGTTTTACTGGGTCTTAATGGGTTCCTTAATTGGACATCAATCGTTGGTTGGATGAACATTGGATTTCGATCTATAAGGATTGGACAAGATCCCAATGATGAAACTATTCCTACTAGTTAGAGTAACTTAGAGCAGGTTTCTACCCAGGGGATTGAGCTAGTTGCTAGTCAGGTTGGTTAGCTAGGTCCATAAGCCCAAATGCGCCTTCAGTGATTTTTGTGTTTTAAGTAGCACATGAGGCCTCGATTGAGTGGCACACTAGTGGCATGTGTATAGTGGGCTTCGAGTAGGTCACAACCATATATTGGTCGAAGGAAATGAGTCGAAGTTGAGGCTCTAGTGGAAATCGAAAGGTGTACCGATATTATGGTAAGGGTTATAGCTAGTCCTCTTGTCCTGAAAGTCGTACCATAAAAATAGAGTACAAGGGGACGGATTTGAGTGCGACATTGTATACCTAGATGAAGATGGACTCGTCTAGATCTCGCATATAAAATTTGTTGGGAGGTAACAGCCAGTCTTGCTCTGAATATTAATGACACGGCTGGAAATACAAAATGATCTAAAGGAAGAGTGGGAGTCCATGGGGCACTAACTATCATCCTAATGGAATTTATTTCGATCGGTCAGACATCTTCACATATCCCAAAATTTTCGAAGGCTTACAGTCTACATACCCTAAAGCTAGGACGTAGTTTTAGGAATAATGAGGTCAAAAGAATTTCAAAGTCCGGATACTGTACCCCGAACTCTTGTTGATAAAGAATGAGGCACGGCGTAACGGGATACGGTTGTTATAAGTCAAGTCAAGGGTCGTTCCTCAATAACTGGAAAACGAGTGCGTGTGCACTGACACATGGTCGATAAAATAGAATGACCTACTCGTCCACAGTATACATGAGTTGTTGGCAGGGTAACCAACTCTAAGGCACGTCATATGAAAAGATTCCTAATGACTGAGTTGTGAATTTCTATTGGGGTCAAACCTGCCGGACTAGTGTCACAAGGGTTCTAGTTGAAGCAAGCTTCAAACAGATGATTAGAGGCTCACAACATTTGGTCTCTGGAGAATAGGTAGTCTCCTAGGTTGGCATTTGATCAAGGGGAAAGATCCTAATCATTCTCGGACTCCGATGATTAGAAGACCAAGATAGTAGGTTTAGTGTCGAAGGGAGGATGAGTAACTCGAGGCAAGGTTCTAGTCACAGGACTGGCTGATGGTAGTTACACTTGAGTATACCACTATCATAGCCATGGGGATACTCTATATCTATCTATCAATTACGAGCTTTCGTCTTTCCAATCAGTGAAGACGAAAACAATAAAGAGTTCAAGAGAGATGTCACTGAACACAATTACATGATTCAAGGGCGAATATTTAATTCAAAAGGAATTATCAAGGCAGTCATGGGTGAGATCCTAGAGACCTCTATATCTCAATCCACGTAGGGTAATTAGTTGAAGAGCGAACCAAATGCATCATGGTTGATCAGACCGTAATACAATGATTCTGATTAGACAATATGTTAGCGGGCGTCCCCAATAAACATATGTCTCGAATCAAGCTCGATAAAAGAGTAAGCTTGCAAAACTGGAATGTAATAGCAGCATTGGTCAAGGTAGTCAAAATATAAGTAGGCGAGATTTTTGGAAAGAGGAATAAGTAATTCGAGTTTTAGGAAAATCAAAATCTTACATGGTGTTATTGCTTTATACGGTCATCCTACTACCTCTTATCCTTAAGGCCTTGGTTGACTAATGGGTTATGGAACTCTAAATTTCATATTCTACGTAAACCTATTATTGTCAGTCACTTACCTTGTTAATAGGTTACAAGGACTACGGAATGCTAGGTTGAGAGACATGCTACCAACTTATAGAGTTTCCACTAATATTGGATTTGGGTCCTAAGGGGCATACAGGGCATATCCTATCCTCTATAGTATCCTAATCTTGTAATCACGTCTGAAATCATTTTACCGAGGATTATGCCTCGTCCATATACTCTGGTTGTGGTAAATCCTTGGTTCCGTGATTCAGAAGTGATATGTTATCAGGTACTCTACTCTATATTGGCACAAGGGCATCTAGGATCTAAAGGGGTCAACGAGAACATAGTTTAGCAATGTTCCATAGACTATGATTCTTCGGGATGATTTTAATTCTATGGGTTGTGCCTCGCCAGTGCGCTGCTGGCTGCAGTGAACCCACATTCTCCACTCTTAAATAATTGATGACAGTGCGCTGCTGTCTAAACTTTATGGGTTAGCTAATATTTCTCTAACTATAACCGTAAAAATTTATGAGCTTCTAGAGATTCAAACAAGTTGACTAAAAATATAGCGTAGGTATTTGTCCTATCAATCACAATATTTAAAATAAAAGATTTAATCATGGAGGAAATAATTAAAGACGAAAGGAATGCAAACACTCTAATATCTATTTCATATGCATTTCAAATTGTTGAGGGAAAACTTTAAACCAATCCTACATCGAGATTTGTATATGAAAAGCAGAATCAGAAATTATAAACCAGTTACTTACAGCAAAATAGAATTTAAAACATGCAATTCTAACTGATGATAAAAAAATTATATCTACAAAGAGCAAAAGAAAACTGAACAGGTTATCAAGATTATAGCCTTAATTCTAGGGAAAACCTAACTAGCCAAGTAAGTAGTATACCCACGTTGGATCATGTCGTCATATCAAGGGTAATAGTGTTTCTATAAAGGTTTGGCAAGTCATCTGAATTCAATAATTCTAAAATAGCATGGCCTATCTAACAACCTTAACTACCCAATCGGTCAATTTGAACAAGGGACTCCTAGTCCTAGTTATTCTCCTAAATTATTTTAATCCTAGTTTGTGAATGAGCATTTCCTGGACGTAGGCTCGCAATAGTACGATTAACGTACCATCACGAGTTTGCAATCTTTTGCAAAAACGGACATACATGGGCCACCACAAAAACTTGTCACGACCCGCATCCGCTTTTCGGATACGAGACGTGTCTAAGCCAGCCTACGCCGCAGAGTCGGCGGTAGAACGCTGTCAAGCCCGCAAGAAATAGATGCTCAAAATAAAACAATTGCTGCTCATTCATATTTCTAAATTTATTACAATATTTACAACATTTAAAATTTAAGAAAATATAAGATTTTACAGTTAATGAAAATGATACATTGCTATCTATTTCTAGGTTGTCTTCAGCATACCCAAGTCTTCCCCAGTGCTAAGAGTGATCGCGGCTAAACATGTAAAATGTTGGTTTCCAGTCAGGAATGGAACAAGTACACAAACCGACGGCAATGCAAAACACAATAGAATTAACAAGACATGAAAATAGCATATGGAATATGAAAGCTAGTAAAAAAACTGATGACATAGCACGATAGAGAAGTAAACAAGGAAAAACTAATAAAAGACATCTATCTAGGTGGTGTGAGATATCCTTTTCTACATGTGAACGGCTAGGGAGTAAATCTGGCACACTGTACGTATCGTGTGCAGCGGCTATTATTCAAGAATAGACTCATAGGATAGTTCTGGGTAGTTCACATGTGTATTAAGATATTTCCCCTCCCGACTACTCCGTGTGACGAGCGTGTCAACAAGCAGCAAGTTCTATGTATAGACATGAAATAAAAACACTACTATGAATCGGAAAGCAATCAGAAAGTGCACTTGCCTGAGGTCCTTAGCTAGAGAAACCAAAATACCATACCACTCAATGAGCCACAATCAGTCAACACATGTAAAAGTCTCCGAATTCTGAAATAAATAGTACCAACGTTCTCAGAATAGTCAAATTAGCTAGGATTGCCTGTCCTTAAGTTCAATTCTGAACACAGGGGCAAAACGGTAATTTCGGGCAAAAACGGTGTCCGTCGTTGGACCCACTTTGCACCGAAAAGCGAGCCAGAGTTAACGGTCTCTAAAGTCATCAAACTATATGTCTACGGATCCAGTTTTCTGATACGAACCCAACCGTAGGTCCAGAGATGGATTCCGGCGGGCCGTGCACAAAATCGCCTGTTGAGTGGGACCGTGGGGCCCGCAAAACGGTAATTTTATCAACTGTCTCAGAATCGGACCAAACTTGACATATAGGACCAAAAAAATGATACGGTCCTGCTGGCACAAGTTTCGTCTTGATCTGACGAGCGTGCACAAAGTAATTAGAGAATTTGCAAAGTGCACGATACGGTGAATTTTGACGGATATGCATCAAATTCGTCGCGCACACGCGACCAATTTGAAATCCGCCAAAGCCCACATGACCACGAAGCCGATACGCAGCTTTCGATGCTTTCGGTTTGCGACTACGTTGCCCGAAACGGCGGGACGCACGTCGTGTGGATGAATTTTTAAGTTTTGAAAACAGATTTTTGGGAAACTTTGGGATTCGATTTCTCGACGCGTAGTCGATGATTTCCAAATCAACAAAAAGGGTCGTGAAGCCCTACATGTTATCTAAAAGTGTGTTCAAATAGAATTTCTAATATGGGACTGGATTGATCGGAAACGATCCTCAAATATGGGTTCATGGACTGCTATATTCCCTGTTTTAGAACAGGTTTTTGATCGACTTCGTGTCGATTTCTTGGGTCGGTCTTACGACTATTTCGAAACCTAACTACTGGGATTCGAAGATGGTTATGTTGTGGTCGTACCTGAGCAAACGGTTCGACGTTTCGTCGACCGAGGAGGGAGAAATCACGTCGCGAAGTTGGTTACTCGCAGTATCCTGCTGCTGTCGCGATCCTGTGTCGCGCGGCCTGTACGCGCGCGACCGCCAGTCGCCGGCCGGCGGTGGCTGCGGCGGAGCCCAACCGCCTGGCGGCGCGCCGAGGCCCGGGGTCGGGGCTGGGATTTAGGTTTTTCTCAAAAATTCCTCCTCTCTCTCTCTCTCGCGTTCTTTCTCTTATAATACTCGTTATTATGAGCTCTGTTATCCCCTGGGGGAAAAGGAAAAATCGGGCTATACTTAGGGACTCAAGCCTGGCTGGCCGGGCTTGGGCCTGGGCTGGCGGGCTGGGCCTGGGCTTCTTTTTTTTATTTCTTTTCTTTTATTTTCTATCTATTTTTTTTTATTAATATATATATACCAATAATATATATATAACATATCAATTTTAATATATATATATATATATATATATATATATATATATATATATATATATATATATATATATATATATATATATATATATATATACATATAATCTATATTTATAACATATAATATGAATACCATATCAATAATCATATATACATATATATATTTACATATATACATACACGTCCACGTATATATATTCTATATTTATATATACATGTATATATTTATATTTATATATATACATAAACATTCACATATATTTTCATAAAGCATAAATGAAAATAAGTTATACTTAATAATCAATCCAATAAAATAAATAATAATAAAATATTTAAAAAAATTCGGGAAGAGAGATACACTTTGTTTAATATGAACGTAGCCGTAAGCACTGCTTCACCCAGAAGCAATTTGGCAAACCCGCAGTTAACAACATTGAGTTCATCATCTTTGTTAACGTTTTGTTCTTCCTTTCTGCAACACCATTTGATTGAGGGGAGTACGGAGCAGTTGTCTCGTTGATGATTTTATCTTCTCTGTAGAACGATACGAATTCATGAGACCTATACTCTCCACCTCAATCACTTCTAAGTCTCTTGAGTTGTCCGGTTTGACGCTCGACTTCAGTCTTGAAGTTCTTAAACTTCTCAAACACTTCATCTTTAGACTTGAGCAGATAAACGAATACATACATTGAGAAGTCGTCGATGAAAGTAATGAAATACTTTATCCCGACCTTTGTGGAGAACTGTTTGAAGTCACAAATATATGAGTACATCAACTCGAGAAGATCTGTACTTCGGTTTACCCACTTGAACAGTTTTCTTGTGATCTTTGTCTGCATACAGACCTCACACTTCTCCAACTCCTTACCCCCATATTTGGAGATAAGCCCTAGACTAGCTATCTTGTTTATTCTTTTACAATGAACATGTCCTAGTCTATTATGCCACAACTCAAGATAATAACCAGAAGAAGAAACTACATTCGCTATCTCTATAGGAGTTACAAGTTGAAGTTTAAACATCCTTCCTGTGCAAAAAGCCTTCCCGAAGTATGTTCCTTTATAGGACATAACGACTTGACCAACATTAATGTCCATCCTCAAGCCTGCGTTGCAGAGCAGACTTCTCGAGACCAGGTTCTTGGCTATGGCCGATACATGCTTCACGTTCTGAAGCGTCATCGACTTCCCCGAAGTCAGTTGCAATACCACTGTCCTGATTCCGAGAACTTCAGCTTGTGTCTGGTTCGCCACCATAACCTTCTCAGAGATAGGTTGGTACGTGGTAAACCACTCATTCTTTGAGCAAACATGACACGAGGCCCCAGTGTCTATCCACCAGTCCGTGTCAATCCCAGCTGAGTCAACCTACACAATCATAGCAACAAAGTTAGCCTCACCTTGCTCCTTTTGTTTTGGTTTTTCTTTGCAGTCCCTCTTCCAGTGGCCTTTCTTGCCACAGTTGAAACAAGTCCCAGGTTCTTCGAACTTGGGCTTGAACTGAGCCGACTTCACCTTCAGATGGTGAACGTCTTTCTTCTTTTGGTAGGAAGCCTTCTGCTTCCCATTAGAACTTCCTCCTTCGACCATGTTTGCCTTTGCCATTTGCTTGGACAAGGCGTCCGCTTTGAGTTGGACAAGGCATCCACTTCCATCTTCTTGCGATGCATGTCCACGATGAAGTTGCTCCACCCAGGTGGGAGCTTGGCGATAATACCCCCGACGACAAAAGCATCGACCAAGGGCATGCCGTCATCCGCCAGCTTCTGACGTAATTTGAGGAAATCCTTGACTTGAGGCAACATGGTTTTCTCGTCCTCAAACCGCATCCACCAGACCTTTTCGGTCACGTGGATCTTGTTTTTGTTCTCATCTGCCTTGTAGAGATTCACTACAGACTCCCATACGTCCTTTGTATTGACCGTCTTGCTGTATGACTCTGCCAGAGAGTCCTCCATGGAGTTCTAGATCAACAACTTGCAGAGGTTGTTATCCCGCCTCCACTTCGACTGCAAAGCCGTGGCTTCAACAACCCTTCGAGCATTTTCACCCTCTGGAATCAAAGGCTCAGGATCTGTCAACACATAGTCGACGCTCATGAGTTGAAGATTGATGCTGACCTTTCTCTTCCAGACGTTAAAGTGCTCCCCGTCAAACTTCTCAAGTTTAAAACTTGTATCGAGAAGTTGTGCACGGTTGTTCTCCTTCAAATCTGAATCTTACTTTGAGATTATTATTCCCAAAACAGATATTTTGATGGAAAATGGAAATCTCGAACTCTTATTTCCAAAGAGACGAAAAATTCGTTCTCCTAAGAGAGAGATGAAAACTCGTTCTCAACCGAAGTTGATGCAACGAGATGAAAGATCGCTCTCAACCGGAGTTGATGCAACGATATGAATAATCGCTCTCAACAGGAGTTAATGTAACGACTTTGCTGAGTGATAAAGATCACCGTTGCTCAAAGCAAGATTCTCCCTATTACGATCTGCTCCCAGGAACCAGCAAGTTCGAAAGAACTTCTGGAATGCTCGCTGTCACCTCCTTTCACGAACTCGAAAAACTCCGTAGGACTTCAATGACGGCGACAGACTTCTCTCTTCATCTCTTTATTTTGGCGTAAGTCCTTAATAAAAGCATGAAGAGAGTATTTATAGAGAAGGATCGAAACCCTAATCCTATTCCTGGTCGTAACTGATTGCGAAAAGATAGGAGCGAATAATGGAAAGATTTGAATGAATTAAATTCAAATTCCACAAATATCGGATCTGATCAATTAACTCAATATTTCCATAACCGCCAAAATCTTCCAATCAGCCACATCATACGCCACCTGCGTCCCATAATCACTCAGCCTGTTAACCTGTGCGCCCAGCCCCGCAGCCCTGCAGCACCTGTGCGCCTAGCGCTGCAGCCCCTACGCACAATGCGCCGATGTGCGCCAACAAGATGCCACTTTATGCCCTTGAGCCCGAGTCCGAGTCGCTAAGCCCCTTCGGGGCTTAGCTCCATAAAAGAATTATCCCATGAGCATGACAAAAAGTATTAATGCTTCTTTGTTGGTTTAGCATTCTTTTCACTAGAAAAATGTCCCCTCATGGCACTCATGTGCCTCTCCACACTTCATGTGATCTCTCAACACAAGCAAAGCTTTATATAGAGATACCATCCATTTGGTTTTTCCAATGTGGGATTATCTTTCTAGTTTCTAAAGCAAAAGACCAGCAAGCAAAAAATACCAACATATCTTACAACTATTTCATCCCTTTTAATCTTACCCATCAAATCCCTTTCAATTTCAACGAATATAAATCCTCCCTACCTTTTTGTCTTAACTTTTTCTTTTTCTTTTTTCAATTTTTGTGTTATTCATATGGATAAAAAGGGTATTGCGACCATCGATTATTCAACGCATCATTACACTATATATTAATATTTGAACAAAAGGTTCAAAAGTTCCAATTTTGGCAAAAGTTTTGTTAGTCTCTTCAAAGTTGAACTTTACCAAGATTTTAAAAGGCGTTAGGTGGGCAACTACCAACCGCCGAGCGTCTAGCCCGCTGCCTAACTCTAGAGGCCGATGGCCGGTGGCATCTGCTTCGTGTGAAAAAGAAAAGAACAACAAACCTGCTCCAATGGCTAGTGGCGTCTGCTCCGTGCTCCGGTGGCCGGCGACGGTGTGGTGGCTTTTGGCGTCTGCTCATGCTCTTAGCTCCAAGCTTTGGGTGGGGCCGACTGTGTTGTATTCTCTTTCAAGGTTTTGTTTCACTTAATACTATGTGTCGGGTCCTAAATTTTTTCTCCTAAAACCACCTAGGCGATTGCTTCTTCGCCTAGCGTCCGACTTTTGGGCGGCTGCCTCACCGCATAGGACTGCCTAGGCAGCCGACTTTACTCGATTTCTTCCTGTAATGCCTAGCTAGCCGATTCCGCCCTATTCATAGGCGGGCCATGGGCGGCTAGCGCTTAGGCACCGATTAATACCGCTTTTTAGAACACTGGACTTTACTACCAAATGCTGGACCAAATCATACTTCACACCAGTTTATCAATTTCTCTGCCAACATCTTGGCTTGATGACAAAAAAATATGTTTGGTTCTAGGATTTGTCTTTATCAATACAAAAATGACTGAAAATGTCAATTCTCGTGAGATCGCCATTTGATATATTTGCAATGGAACATTTATCATTTCAAATGGAAATCAACCATTTGACCTATTTGTAATAGTACATTTATCGTTTCAAATGGAAATCAAACTCTCTTATATTGTACTTTCAAGCTACCTTCTTCCTAATAGGGGTGAGCAAATACCGACCGCTACCGAAAAATCGACCGAATACCGATTAAAAATATCCCGAAAAATCGAACCGAAATTATGTACCGATACCGAATTACCGAACCGATTAAAATATGATATAATGGTAGTGGTAACGGTTTGAATGTAATACCATACCGAAAATACCGAACCGAACCGATTATATATATATATATATATATATATATATATATATATATATATATATATATATATATATATATATATATACATACATTTTTTCCCTTAGAATGTTGTTCGTGATTAATTTTATATTACTCTTTTTCATTTTTATCTTTGTTTTAGTTGGAAATGAGTTTGTTAGAACTTAGAATAGATTTTGGTGGACTTGAAGTTATGTTAAGAATGCTAAGAATTGAGTTTTGGTCTTTTGAAATATTTTTGTGTTTTCATATAATTTTGAAATAAATTTTAGTGTACTTAAACTTATACTAAGAATTAAACTTAGTGACCGTGTTTGATCTTTTAAGCTCTTTTTTAGGTGTTTACGACTTGTTACATATTATTCTAATAAATTTGATTAATTGCTTGCTTGGTAGAGGCTTGGCTTTGAAATTTAATGCTTCAAAAAAAAAGGTAAAAAAAATATTTTTCTAGGTTAAGTGGTTCATATTAAGTGTGTTTATTGATCAAATGGTAAAATACCGATACCGAACAAAAATCGACCAAATACCAATTTAACCGAAATAAAAAAAAAACCGATTCTAAATGGTACGATATTGGTATTGATTTTTTAAATACCGGTTTAAAAAATACCGAAAAATCCAACCAAATATCGACCGATTATACCGACGCTCACCCCTACTTCCTAATGACAAACTATAAAACACTTTTAACTCGTACAAGAATCATGGAACTATATGCTTAATAGAGCTGAATGGAAAGAGGATTTAAACAATCAAATCCAAAAAATTTGAACAAATTTTTTGTTGTTATATAAATTCATGGAAGTACGAATATGCCCCTTCTTACTTCCATCAAGTTACTAGATTTCTAATAGTTCGTGTATAATACATGTTACACAAGCAAACGACGTCCTTCCCAATCAAAGATGATAAGTGTTTTCTAAATCATCTATGTTGCTACAGTTCCACGTTCTAATCATAGATTACAGTATCGGTCGATACCGATCCAATACGATCGATACCGATACGATTTAGTATTTCCCAATCCGATACCGATATAGACTAATACCAACATTGGGGGTCTCAAATTATCAATTTGGTGAAGAAAATTGAACGAAAAAGACCAATTAACAAAAGGATAAAAGTATAGAAAGGTTGTAAAAGTTTATAAAAGAAGAAAACTTATCTAATGCAGGTAAACAAATCGGCAAGGGTGACTACTATTTTGTTCAATTTCAAAATTACTAATAAATAACACAAAAATACTTAAATTATGTCTAAATATACATTTGTTTTAGATTTTAATAATTTATTAATAATTATTTATTTTCTGATAAAAGATGTAATAATTCGATCCGAAATCCCTGATCATGTTGATACCAATTCCGATACTTATAGAAAGGTACGATTTTCCAAATGCCTCGTTTAGTTCACGGAATCATGGCTTTGGAAAAGGAAAGTGATTATTTTCTTGTGTTTGGATGCTAAAAGAATTGAGGAGAAAAGAAAAGTGATTTCCAATGAAAAAAAAGATGGGAAAAAATGATTCCATCCATCCAAGTAATGAATTATTTTATCAACTTGAAGTATTCACTTCCCTTTTCTAAATTTCTTGGCATCTCTATGTATCAATTTTTTTAAAATAAAAATTGTAATTTTTCAAAGAAAGAAAATACAAAGGTCCTTTTCATTTCTTTACGCGTACCAAACGAGGCCAAATGCAAACAGGGTGCGGCTATCCGCACCCCACCACCTTCTAAGCAAACACTGTAACGTCCCAGTTCCAAAATACGTAGGACTATGAACGTAGACATGCCAGCTGTATACATACGTAGTATACTCCAATATATGAAAATCTCGTATGTATACATAACCTGTAAAATGCAGTAAACCAATAGTAATCTAATCTCATCCACAAAATGAAAGAATAAAAGATATCATATAATCAACTATGAAATATTTTTGTACAATATGTTGGACGGAGACAAATCCACTACCAACAAGTAAGGGAAGAAATACAAGGAAAATAAAATGAGTTTGGAGAGCGAAGCCAAGACGATCAAAGTGCAATTATCCTCAAAGAAATAGAGATGATCACGGTCACGACAAGAACACATGCGAAAGACAAAAATACACACACCTGGAGAAATAACCAGGTCCTTAGAGGGACGTAACAAGATACATAATATCATGCCATATAAACTGAATAAATATTGCTCAATAATAAGTCAATCGGATCATAACATAGTCCAATACCCACCTTTGAATTAGCATACCATTCCCCCAACCAAACAAGGACAGGAGATGGCACACTAACCCACGATGAAGTATCTTCCCAAGTCACGAATCCAATACGGTATCCGGACCACAACAAGGTTCAGTTGCTTCTCATCAGAGTAGTGAGCCACACCTACAACCAAACAAGTACAAGATGTGGCAAACTAGTCCGCGACAAGTTACTGTTCCAAGCCGCGATCAGATACAAGTACCCAAACCAAGAGTACTCATACCTAACGGATAAGGGAGCCTAACCAATCTAGGTGAAATGCAGTTTTAAGAACAAACCTCCTACGCATGTGCCCTCGCTAAAATGGGATCGGCATGGTCCCTCTGGGGCACAGAGACCCAATCAATAAGAGCATAGCGTTCCGCAGAACGTCAGTAGCCGTCAATAATCATGGGTAATCTCACCCGCGTCTCAGACGGAGCTCACGGGTTATAAAAGGTAAAGTGTATAGTAGCCCATACGCTGAGGAAATGTCCTCCCCGTCCAATGCCTACTATGTTGTATCCACAGCATAGAACCTCTATTAGCCGCCAAGTCAAACTAATCATGCAAATTTCTATTAGCGGATAATTCTATCGTACGGCTTATACGTACCGGTGGCCAGCCAGTCACGCATGTCCGAGTTCTATATGCGACTAGCAACTCCGTGGTACAAATGTGTCAAGGCCTATAAATGCAACACACAAAGGGTGGTCCCTTAAATCTAAGTCCAATGTGTTTGAAAATAGTACATAGCAGAAAATAGAACTAAACAGTAAAATTCTACCTAATTATGCCATATATCACAGTTTATTTTGCAGAAAATAAATAATGAATAAATGCATGAATAAGCTAAAGTAAAATAAACAACTAATGGCAATGTATCTTGCCTGGTGTGTCGATGCCGATGGTGGTACGATGATCAAGGTGGCACAGAGCATGACTTCAGTGTTACAACTACGCAAGACGACATTTAAAGATAGCACAACCTGTTCCATCGGGTCCATAGTAGTCTAATTAGCTAGGGACGATAGGAGGGAAGGACATAATTGGTAAGGGAATAAAAATATGATTGGTCACGGACAGAGGGAAAGTCAAAAGAGTTTGGATATATATATGATTTTAGAAAAATATTTTACAAGACTTGATTTTTTTTTTTTATTAGTTAAAAAAAGAGAATAAAACTTTGGAGAAAAATATAGATACTTTTATTAACTATTTGAAGATCGAGGGATATTTATAAAATATTTAAAACTATAAATTTTACTCGTTAAGATATATAAAAAGAAATATATATAAATTTTTTTTATTAAAAACTCCTTCATAATAACCTAGGAATATATAATCATACATTTTAGGTTAAAACTATGATTAGACACAAAATGCAACATTAAATTCTTAAACAAATATTTTAGAATCCATTTCTAGAGATTAACAATGATTTTTAGAAGTTACTACCATAATATATGTGTATATATGTTTCAGAAACTTAAATATGCTTGTATAAAATCCTAACATAATAATAATAAATATATATATATATATATATATATATATATATATATATATATATATATATATATATATATATATATATATATATATATATATATATATATATATATATATATATATATATATATGTTTTTTTTTTGAAAGAAGGTAATTGTGGCGAACGCTCCCACCGGGAATCGATCTCCTGACCACTCGGGCCTTCTTTCAAAAAAAAACATATATATATATATATATATATATATATATATATATATATATATATATATATATATATATAAACAATAATACTACTATTTTGCGTGCATATACTAGTATCTCAAAATATAGTGTACTATAACTAATATACATATGTATATACACACTGATCTTAAAAACAAATTCTGATAATAATAATAATAATAATAATAATAATAATAATAATAATAATAATATAATATCAGCACCCTTTTACTGAAAATAAAAAATGTTAGATTTTATAATAAAGCAACCGAAAATGTACAGCTGTTTTCTCCTCTTGTGTTTATAAAGGACATGACATTATGCATCCAAATAAAAAATAAAACCACATTAAGAACCCCAAAGCAAAAGCAAACAACATACCAACCAAATCAAAAGAAGTGAACTTAAAGAAGAGGGAGAAGCAGAGAGAGACGAAGAAGGAGATGGAGAGCTAGATAAGAGCGGGAGAGAGGAGCAGAGGGGAAGAAGTTCGGGGAAAGAGGGAAGTGAGGGGGCGGAGCCGACCAGGCGCGTGCGGCGGGACGCTGCGCCGGAAGTGGCAGCGGAGGGAGCGTCTAGGCGTGGTCGGGACGCGGGCGGCTCCCATACGGCGCTTGGAGGCGGAGTAGAGCGAGAGAGGAGCAGAGGTCAGCAATGGGAGAGAGGGGGTTTCCAGTGGTGGGCGGCGTAGGGCTGTGCAGAGGCCGGCGCCAGATCCAGGCGGCGATGGCCACTGCAGTCAGGGGTTTCGCCGGGCGACCGCGCGGTGGTCCTAGGATCTGGTGAAGGGAGGCGCGGCGCTGGTGTGCTCCGGCTCCGGCGGTGGTAAGGGTGTTGGTGGTGGTTAAATTTTAGGGGTTTTGGTCGTGATGATGATGTCGATGATGGTGGTGGTTTACTGTGGGTCGACCGGCAGAGGAGGAGGCGATGGTTGGGTTTGCGGTGGTTGTGCCGGAGACGACAAGGGTGTCTCGGTGGGCTGGCAGCAGCTGGCCAGTAGTAGTGATAATGCTGAAGGGTGGCGGTGGTTATAGGGATGGCCCGTCGGAGGTTTTGATGGTGAGGCGGAAGTCGGTTTGGCGTGTAGCCGGTTGCTGGGGTGGCCATGGTCGAAAAAAGGGTTTTGGTTGGAGGTCGGGACGGTTGTTGCGGTTGTCGCGGTGTGGGTGCCGGAGTTGGCCATGATCGGTGGCCAGGAGGAGTAGAGGGAAGATGGGGTGTTGACGGGTTTAGGATAGGTTAGGAATTTAGATGAATCGTGTCGGGGTTGTCGACACGGAGGAAATAATCTATATGTAAATATGGAATAAGATATTGGACTGGGGAGGGGACACAGACACGATGTACGAGGTTAGGTTTGGAGAAATATTTGTGGAGAAAATATTGTGGAGAACTCAATGAGAAGCTCCCCTATATATAGGGTTGAGAAAATCCTTAGTAGATAAGGATTGGACCCAAATAGATAATTACTTGTTTTAATCTAAATTGATTTAAAACTAGTTCATTCAAATCTGTATAAATTTTATATCTTAGATAATATCAAATAATGACAATTCTTATTCAAAAATCTATAAAAAAATTTATTTAATCAGATCATCAACCGTTTTATCCATAATAAAGTAGTTTTAAAATTAACTTTTTATGATTTGAAAAATATGCTATAATATTAATTTCGAAAATAAATATTAAATATTTGAATAACTTTTTGTGAGTAAATAAAATAATTAGTTCTTGAAAACTTGAATGTACATGAATCAAATTCCATGTTCCTCACATTCAGCTAGTACAAAATATCTATGTATATATTATTTTTGAAATTGGTATAAATAAATAAAAATTGCCACTAGTGCGACAAAAATTTCTATTTCAAACAAAATAAATACTAATATTGAAATGAACTGTATGTTTTCTATATTAATAAAATCCATAAATAAAATATTTTCAAAATATGTACCTCGCACATATTCGCACTCGACGAGCAAATATGGAGAACGCAAATCCGCGTGCGACGTACAATAGCAACAAAAATTAGAAACCAAAATTTATAAATAAATAAAAAAATGTAGTAAAAATTAGGGGATTTACACACTCTACAAAAACTAAAAATAAAATAAAATTCCTATTCTATTCCTCCCCCAGCCTGCTCCCCTCCCGATCCCTCCTCCCGACCCTCCTCCTCGTCCTCCTCCAGCCGACCCTCCTCCTCCTCTTCCTTCCAACCCCCTGCTCCCCTCCCGCCGACCCTCCTCCTCCTCCTCCTCCCGACCCCCTGCTCCCCTCCCGACCCCTCCTCCTCCTCCTCCTCCTCCTCCCGACCCTCCTCCTCCTCCTTCGACCCCGATCCCGACTCCGACTCCTCCTCCTCCCTCCTCCTACTCCTCCTTCGACCCCTCCTTCTTCCGACCCTCCTCCTCCGACCTCCGACCCCGGAGGAGGACGAGGAGGGTCGGGAGGAGGAGGAGGAGGAGGAGGAGGAGGAGGAAGGGTCGGGAGGGGAGCAGGGGGTCGGGAGGAGGAAGGAGGGAGGAGGAGGGTCGGTGGGAGGAGGGGATTGGGAGGAGGGATCGGAAGGGAGCAGAAGGGAAGATTATAATAGAAATTTTATTTTATTTTTAATTTTTGTGAAATATGCTTAGAAGGTGGTGGGGTGCGCACCCATGCAAACATCGGTTTCAAGTGACTAATTACTCTTTTCTTTTCCTAGTCAAGTCTTTCCCGAGTGTAGTAGTGCTGTTGGGCTGTCTCCAATTTGGGGATTTTTGGGGGAGAAGAAAAGAAAGAAAGAAATGGAGCCCCTGTGGAAGCTGAGCTACCTCCTGGAGCCGTCCTCCCTGGCTCTGATCCTCACCGCCGTGAGCGTGACCTTCGCCTCCGCCTCCCGCGCCCTCCACCACGGCCGGGAGATGGAGCGCAACCTCGACTTCTCGGAGTCCTCCATCACCCTCGACCGGTCCCAGGCCCTCATGATCCCCCTCGCCTCCTCCTGCTCTCTCCTCCTCATGTTCTACCTCTTCTCCTCCCTCTCTCACCTCGTCACCGCCTTCACCGCCGCCGCCTCCGCCGCCGCCCTCTTCTTCTGCCTCTCCCCCTACCTCTCCCTCCTCCGCCGCCGCCTCTCCCTCCCCGACCCCCTTCTCTCCTCCTCCTCTTCCTCCTCCTCCTCCTCCCGCCGTTGCTGCTGCCCCTCCTCCTCCCGCCCCTTCACCCGCCTCCAGTCCCTCCTCCTCCTCCTCTGCCTCTCCCTCGTCTTCTCCTGGCTCGTCACCGGCCACTGGGTCCTCAACAACGTCCTCGGGATCTCCATCTGCGTCGCCTTCGTCAGCCACGTTCGCCTCCCCAACGTCAAGATCTGCGCCCTGCTCCTCGCCTGCCTCTTCGTCTACGACGTCTTCTGGGTCTTCTTCTCCGAGCGCTTCTTCGGGGCCAACGTCATGGTCTCCGTCGCCACTCAGAAGGCCTCCAACCCCGTCAGGACCGTCGCCGACAGCCTCAGCCTCCCCGGCCTGCAGATGATCGCTAAGAAGCTCGAGATGCCCGTCAAGCTCGTGTTCCCGAGGAGCCTCGTGGGCGGCATAGTCCCCGGGAGCAATGCCGTCGACTACATGATGCTCGGACTCGGAGACATGGTAAAGAATTTTGCTTACAAAGTCGAATCGTATTTTATGATTGTAATTGTTCACTACTTTCCACATCCAAACGAAACCCTAAAATTTACAACCAACTATCATAGACCAGAAGAATAGCATCAATCAGAAAGAACAAACTTTTAAATATGCAAGTTACCAACTAAAGAACCCTAGATGTGTTAAGAGAACTAAATGAATGATAACATAAATTTAGTCAGAACAAGACTCTTGGTCTATAAATTTTTTCGACCACAGAACTATTGATCTGTTAAATCCATCAAGGACTTGTTTTTTGATGGATTGTCCTAGATCTAAGATTCCTTAGTTGGTATTATAAGTATAAATCTGCGGTTCTGATCTCCTTAATTTATGCTGCTCTTTTTTTTGTTAAATAGTTTTCATTGATTTAGGTTCTTTAGTTGGCAGTTTGTATATTCTTATATTATCATTCTTATGGATTTTGAAATTTTTTGGCAGATATATGATTCTTTGGTTGGTAACTTATATTAATTTGGATCATGTTCTTGGCAATTTATGTTTATTATTTTTTCTTGCTATGGGTTGTTTTGGTAGTTCTAGTGTTATTTAGTCGGCAATTTGCAGATATGGGTTCTACTAGTAGTTTATGTTATCATTCTTCTATTTTTGAAAGTTTTATGTACCCACGACTATTTGATTGCTTGTTCACAGATTTAGGACTTTATTCTTGGTAATTTGTGTTATCGTTCTTTCTGGTGTTTAATGCCTTTTGACTGTGGGGGTTCTCTCTAGTCACAATTTATATATTTTGAGATATGTTCTGGTAATATATGTTATGATTATTCTTGTTTCTAATATGTTGTAATATATAGATGTAAAGTTCTGCATTCTGGGTAATTCATGTTATATCAACGATGATCAACATGGCTAGCATGTACTAGAATTGTTGGATCTAGAGAGGAGAAGAGGAGGTTGAGTGAGGGAGGAAGAGAAAAACTAGAGGTGGGTTTCAGGGAGAGAGAAGGGAGAGGAATGGAGGAAGGAGAAGGGGGAGAGAGGTAAAGAGAGAGGAAAGAGGGAGAGAAAGGGTCACAGTCGAATGTAATGATTAGCCTCCCGACTGCTTGTTGATCTCCATCAGGAAATTCTTCTATTGCTACTTCTACAGATGGTGGGTGATTGCTAACAAAGATGGCATAGAAGAAGAGGGAGGGGAGAGAAGAGAACAGAAAGAGATGAAGGAAATTTTTACTAAAAATACCTTTCATATTAGGTTCTCTAAAATTTTGTATTTTCGTATAGTTTCTTACTAGATTAAGGTGGTGGTTATGTCTCATATTAAAAAAAAAAATCAATATACTACATTCATGACTAGGGAGAAAATGGTTGAAATACAAAGGATAGGAGGATAGTGTATTTTTTGTTGAAATGTTACAGGTTTCAATACCTATATGTATATTAACTTCCAAACTAGTTTTGGGAGCAACAAGTACTACTACCAAAGTATAGCAAAGGTAAAGTATAATACAAGTGCATTGGTATTACTTTTAATAGCTTTTAGCTTCTTCTAGTTGTTTTATCTTTTATGCCTAGTCTCACATTGAAAAGGATGGACAGCCTCCTAAATTATCCCCTTCATGTGACTCCTTTATAACCACCTTGGGCCAGATGACGTAAAATAAATAATTTCACTCTATTATGATCTGGTTTTAGCTCCAGAGATTAACATGACCCAGCTTCACCTTGTAATGAGAGAAATTGTAATGTCCTGCTCTGAGCAGAGGCATTGTGTTGGTTTCTTGGGAGTATGCCGATTGGATGGGAGCTGTGCGAGAAATCGAGGGATTTGAGCGATGATGTCTACTTGCTTAATTGGGTCGAATTGGATGGTTTATTGAGCAATGCTCGCTTGTATGGTTATACCAATTAAGAAGATTGTACATCACATCAAATCGTCTTATTGAGGAATTGTTTGGTATCTACATAATCGGATAGAAAGAAAATTCATCATGTGAGTGGCTTTGATCATTCGTTCATTTATCTCCACGCCTTAACAAAAATGAGTTTATCATTTTCGTCTTTGTGTCCTTCGATCAATGATACTGTAATAAAAGAAATAAGATAAAAAAGAGTAAGCAAATTGTTGTTAACTTGTTATAAAATAATGAAGGAAATGTTGTATTGTTGTTAGAAATGGAAATGTGGAAAAAGGTTTTGGGACCTTTGAGTCGCCAATTATGAAAATTTCTCGATTGGGAAGAATGGAATTAAGAGCAATGGTTTGAGGAATAATGGAATAGCGAGCGATGGCTCGAGAAAATTTGGAAATACAAATGAGAATGGTTATGAACAACATGTGCACAAGGTTTGGCTTTCTCGAACGGTATCCGCGACTACGGAACCGATTTGGCCTAGAAGAAATATGGATAATTGGTGCTGATGTATAGTGCACTGGGAATGCGAGACCTGCAATAAGGCTAGCTACCTGCGGTAAGTTAAGACGCATAGTTCCCAGAAATTGTCTAAGATGGTGTATTCACTAATGACCTTTATATAGACATACTATATTACTAATGATGTTGTTTGCAAGGAAGAATATGATAATTCTTGTTTGCAGGGAAGGACATTCGGACATGAGTAAGAATCACCGTTTGGTGATAAATATTATGCTTTACCTTTATGTCATATGAATTGTTAATTGGTCCTAAGAAAAAGAATCATTAATATTCTGGTATGCTTTAATATGAATACTGTGTTGGTTTATGTGAGTTGGGTTGATTATGCTTACCAGTATATTTCCTAATGTGCTAGCCCTCTCCATATGTGCGGGGTGTCGCTTGGACAATTATGAGGCATTGGAGAAATCGTTGGTCGAGTTGAAGCTTTCTTTGTAAAGATGTCATCTTCTGTTATAAAGGGCGTAATGTATGGAACATTGTAATTCTTTTGTATCCATGAGATTGTTAGCCAAATTTATATTCCAGTTGACTATTTAGAGCCTTTGTATTTTGCTGCGAAGTATCAATGAAAGAGATTCTTTTCATATGTTCTGTTGCGATTCAATTTGTCCATTTATTTCCGCTGAATAATCTTGTGTTGAGATCAATTATTAACTGTGTTCATTCTTGTCTTGTACAAGTACAATTTAGACTTGTACAACATCACGTCCAGTGTAGACTTTTCGGTTTTGCAGAACCGGAACATGACATTATGGTATCAGAGCTTTGTTAATTTCCTTGGACCCTATTTGATTCGTTTCAATTCTAGTTGCTTCCATGATCGAAAGTCCATGGACTCTCTTTGATATTCTGGTGGATGTTTCATACAATAAGTCTATGTATTTTATAAGGCTAATATGGGTATGCCGTTGTCTATCGGTAACATCGAAGAACAACAATAGAGAATTCATTGCAATGGTATAGTAAGATGATTGGTAAAGGATACTTCGAATGTGGGGAATAAAAAAAAGCTAATAAATGAGCTATAACTACTTGTGAGTAATGGTATTATATGTCAGGAGGAAAATGTGCCTAAATTTTGATGAATGGGATCAACATAAATTTTAAGTTGATTCGGGTATGTTGGCTTGGTTATATTTTGGACTTTGACAAGATGAATGTTATATTTGTGGTCGACAACGCCACATGACGCGACACATGACGGATGATTCGGAATGGACGTTGGATTACTGCAAAGAGAGTATGGTATAGGAAGTGACTCATTTTTTGAGTAGTATATGCTTCAGCCCTTTTTGTAATGATAGTGATAAGTCTATTTGTAATGATGTGTTAGTGATAGTGTAGTGCCCCGTCCCAACATCATGTCCTATTCCTCATTGCGACGCGATAAATGCGGTTAAGAAACACTGTCGCTATCGATTGGTCGGGACCGGTTGAATTAAGATTATTTTCTCGTTATGGAATGACTTCTTCGGAATCAAGTCCCATATTCAGCGGGTTGCGCCTCGAGGATGGACTTTGCGGCTGAGTCAGGAGAGACCTCCCGTTGCTATATTTTTCATGTCGTACTTGCTTATTTGGCTTTGGTTTTATGAATGCGTTTTCGTGAATGTTTTCGATAGATTTCGTTGCTTGCGTTCTTCGAACTTAGCATTTCATATCGAACTCAGAAGAGAAGGTTAGAGTGCTGTGTAGAAGCATGGAAAATATTGCTTTTAGTCCCACATCGGAAAGGAGAAGAAGAAAGGGCTCACTCCATTCTATAAATAGAGCCCCCTTGCCTCCTTTGAAAAGGGCACCAACTTCCCTTCCCTACTTCCAACTTGGACTCTTCCTACTACACACCTTCGGGTGCTAAGTCGAAGAAGTCTAGGGCAATGCGGGCTCAACAAGCCCAGTCAACTGTCCAAGCTGTGCTGACCATCAGAGAGTCCCGCTAACTGTTATGCGGGCCTCTGATGGAAAGTTGTACAGAATCGCCCGTGTCCAGCCCCCGGCGGCAAACGGACATGATGGTTCTCAAGAGTCTCCCAACAATGATCGAGGGCAAGTGCTTTACTAGCCTCGGATCAGGGAGCAAATATGATGGTCCCAAAAGTCTCCCTATAACGATCGAGCGCAGTGCTTTACTAGCCTCAGATCAGGGAGCAAATATGATGGTCCCAAAAGTCTCCCTACAACGATCGAGAGCAGTGCTTTACTAGCCTCAGATCAGGGAGCAAATATGATGGTACCAAAAGTCTTCCTACAATGATCGAGAGCAAGTGCTTTTACTAGCCTCAGATCAGGGAGCAAATATGATACCTACGCACCCGGACGCTCGGGATACCCGGGCCCACAAACGGATGCAAAGGTAGATCAATCTGCTCTCAACTTGCGAGAGGTGGTCATTCACAAACGCAAGGAGAGAGAAGCAACCTTGATGTGTGAGGAGCTCTTTCCAGGACATCACTGCACCCAAGCCGCCATCAACTACTGCTGCCACAAGACAGTGGCTCAACCACCAAGGCAGTCTGTGTTCCAGTGACTGTGACCTACTGCGCCTTTCCAACATCATCTCGGAAATATGATGCCAAGTGAAGACGTTGTAACGGCCTGCTCTCAACTAGATGCATTACTCAGATGTCTCAGTTAGGCGCATCGTCTCAGTCAAGCGCATCACAATCATCTGAAGGAGTCCACCGTCAAATCTTCTTCGAACAAGGAGATCCATAATCTGCAGTGCCAACACTCGCCAAGGAGGAGGGTCGGTCAAATTCATTCTTTTCGAGAAGTCAAGAGGGAGACAAACGAAACTCTCTTAAATCGTGACATTCGGCGCAGCACCTTCTCCTAGGGCCCCCATACACATCCAGCCAGAAGATGTCCTTCATGCGGCTTAGTCATGAAACATTCCTCATGCTGCTCGGTCATGAGATGGCCTCATGCGGCTCGGGTCAGAAGGCATTTCTCATGCGGCTCGGTCATGAGACATTCGTCATGCGGCTCGGTCATGGGACGTCCTTCATGCGGCTCGGTCAGAAGGCATTCCTCATGCGGCTCGGTCATGAGACATTCCTCATGTGGCTCGGTCATGAGACATCCTTCATGCGGCTCGGTCATGAGACATTCCTCATGCGGCTCGGTCATGAGACGTCCTTCATGCGGTTCGGTCATGAGACATTTCTTCATGCGGCTCGGTCATGAGACATTCCTTCATGCGGCTCGGTCATGAGACACTCCTTATGCGGCTCAGTCATGAGACATCTCTCATGCGTCTCGATCATGAAGCATCTCTCATGCGGCTCGGTCATGAGACATTCTTCATGCGGCTCGGTTAAGAGACGTCCTTCATGCGGCTCGGTCATGAGACATTCTTCATGCGGCTCGGTTACGAGACAGTCCCTCATGCGGCTCAGCCATGATACATCCTTCATGCGGCTCGCCACAGAATAGTAGTTGAGACACGTGGCAGAGATTGACCAAGCCTTAACAGTTCAGATTTACTGCAACAAACAGATCATGATCAATTCCAACCAATCTCCAGCTGTCCACTATAAACCGAGTCTCGAGACACAATTACAACGATGTGGCCCGAAATTTGCCACGTGGCTGTACATCCCATTCCTCGTGAATTCCTATAAATAGCAAGGTGATATTCCCTTGCAGAGATACACATACATAGAGGCATAGGAAAGCACACAAAGCTCAGAAGCAGACTCTTCCCTTCGTGTCTTCAGAGAGCCTATCTTCACCGGAGCCGAGGTTGCGTTCGATCGTCCAAGGAGTAAGGCAGAGTTGATAGCACTTTCCCGAGCCTCTACCGTCACCCCCCAGAATCTAAACTAAACAATTGTACTTAGATTGCTTTTCCTAGGTTTTGTTCCTAGGCTCTCTTTTGTACAAGCGAGTTTGTAATTGTGAGTCAAGTTCAGTCCTCCTATAAAATTATTCTGTTCCAAGACGATCAATGGCAAACACGATAGCGACTCTGCTGGGGACTAACTTCTCCACTTCTGATAAGTTGGTGACGCAATCAGACGCAGCCAAACTCGGTTCCACGCAACAAATGTTTGTTGTTCGTTTCGACTAGCAAGCGTTCGAAGAGATGCTCTCCGAAGGGAGCGCTAGCCCAATCCAGAAGCGAGCCAGCCCAAAGAAGGCCCGCAGGACGTGGAGGCCCAAAACCGTTGCCTCTCCCCAAGCTTTGGAACAAGTTTTCTCTGCTGCTCAAGATGGCGAAGAAGACTCACATGCGGCCCCACTTCAGGCCGCAGAGGACCATGCTGTCCCCAAATTTAGCAAAGGAAAACACTACGATGCTGGACTTGTGGGGGCAAACGGGAACTCCATGCGGTCCAAGAAGAAGCCGCATAAGGGTGTAGGCCGCAGGGAGAATGCATATGCGGCCGCCAATCCCAGTCGCAGGGAGAATGCATATGCGGCCGCCAATCCCAGCCGCAGGAAGAATGCATATGCGGCCAACAATCCCAGCCCCAGGGAAATGACCTATGCGGCATCCAATCCCAGCCGCCGACCATCCGTCCTATGCGGCTCGGGTTCAGTCTTCGACCGCCTCTCATACGGGCATGACCTCAGAAGCTCCAATGAAGATGTGCCAGATTCTATGCGGCACAGCTTGGACTCTTCTTACTACACACCCTTGGGTGCTAGAACGAAGAAGTCTAGGACAGCGCGGTCTCGTCGAGCTCAGTCAGCTGTTCCAACTACTGACCATCAGAGAGTCCCGCTAACTGTTATGCGGGCCTCTGATGGAAAGTTGTACAGAACCGCCCGTGTCCAGCCGATGGCGACAAACAGACAGGGTGGTTCTCAAGAGTCTCTCAACAATAATCGAGGGCAAGTGCTTTTACTAGCCCCCGTATCAGGGAGCAAACATGATACCTACGCACTCGTGTGCTCGGGATACCCGGGCCCACAAAGCGAGTGCAAAGGTTGATCGAGATGTCCTTGACTTGCGAGAGGTGATCCTTCACAAGCGCAAGGAAAGAGAAGAAAGCTTGGCGTGCAAAGAATCCTTCCATGGACGTCACTGCACTCAAGTCATTGTCAATTGCTGCTGCAACAAGACAGCAATACAAGAGGACCGGTAGTCCGTCTTCCAACGATTGCAGCAGCCAGGACCGGTCCTGCAACAAAGCTCGGGGGACGAGGCGCTTCCTTTCGCCTCCTGTAATTCTACCCGGAAGGTCCCTACCGGCAAGGAAGGGAAGAAAATAAATGTGCAGCCCGACAATCTCAACAAGCACGGCCAAGAAACTCTCATCTAGGGGGTTGCCCACAGCCGTCACATGAGGGGTTTATCAAGGTACCCGCTCAAAGAAGAAAGCTTCATCACTTGGAGATTCGTCATCCACATCTCTGGGGGTAGTTGGAGCTGGGGGTAGCACTCCCCGGAACATCCACAACAATCCGGTGTTTCAAGAAGATGAACCAGGGGAGACAATTTCCCCAACAGATACAACAGACTCAGACGTCCCTGAAAACATCCACATGTGCCAAGACGAGGCAACCTCCTATGCAGGGGGTAGCACCTCCTCCGAGTCCGAACCAGAGGAGAATATTCCCACATACCCCGACGACTTTTCTATGCGAGGGTATGATTCGGAGGGCACGTCTTCTACAGTTCCTTCAACTTCTCCTCATGTGAGGACGGTATTCATGACTGATAACGACCAAGACGGTCCTAGGCCCACTCCTACCACGTCCTCATTACCTCTGAGTAGGAAGGCTCTACTTTAGACCCATATTTACCACGTCCTTATTACCTCTGAGTAAATATGTTGGTTTTCTCTCAACTTATTATCCGTACTCGTCTCGCCGGTACACAAAAAGGATAATAGGTCCACAAATGTCCTCTGTTAACCACAAATGCTGTATTAGGTCCTCTAGTACATGCACCCATTTTTCACAATCATATGCTTCTGGAACCCAGTTGTTTCGTGGCATTCATTACCCGTTACGTAGAACTTCCACGTCCATATTACCTCTGAGTTGTTCTATGTATCCTCATCTGAGTCCACTCCCACCACGTCCTCATTACCATCAACCCTATATTTATCATGTTCTCACCACCTCTGAGTAAATATGATGGTTCCGCCTCTCAACTTATTATCCGTACCTAAAACCAAGGTACGCCAAGGATGATAAGTCCACATAAAATCCCCAACGGAAGTACCCAAACCTATCACGTCCATGCTACCTCTGATAGGATTGCCACACCAAAACAACTCTACTTTCCATGCTTCTTATTCAAAGTATTCCAAATTTGCAATTTGAAAACTTTGAAGGGGGTCTTGTAGAAGCATGGAAAATATTGCTTTTAGTCCCACATCGGAAAGGAGAAGAAGAAAGGGCTCACTCCATTCTATAAATAGAGCCCCCTTGCCTCCTTTGAAAAGGGCACCAACTTCCCTTCCCTACTTCCAACTTGGACTCTTCCTACTACGCACCTTCGGGTGCTAAGTTGAAGAAGTCTAGGGCAGTGCGGGCTCAACAAGCCCAGTCAATTGTCCAAGCTGCTGACCATCAGAGAGTCCCGCTAACTGTTATGCAGGTCTCTGATGGAAAGTTGTACAGAACCGCCCGTGTCCAGCTCCCGGCGGCAAACAGACAGGGTGGTTCTCAAGAGTCTCCCAACAATGATCGAGGGCAAGTGCTTTACTAGCCTCGGATCAGGGAGCAAATATGATGGTCCCAAAAGTCTCCCTACAACGATCGAGCGCAGTGCTTTACTAGCCTCAGATCAGGGAGCAAATATGATGGTTCCAAAAGTCTCCCCACAACGATCGAGAGCAGTGCTTTACTAGCCTCAGATCAGGGAGCAAATATGATGGTCCCAAAAGTCTTCCTACAACGATCGAGAGCAAGTACTTTTACTAGCCTCAGATCATGGAACAAATATGATACCTGCGCAGCCGGACGCTCGGGATACCCGGGCCCACAAAACGGATACAAAGGTAGATCAATCTGCTCTCAACTTGCGAGAGGTGGTCATTCACAAACGCAAGGAGAGAGAAGCAACCTTGATGTGTGAGGAGCTCTTTCCAGGACATCACTGCACCCAAGCCGCCATCAACTACTGCTGCCAGAAGACAGTGGCTCCACCACCAAGGCAGTTTGTGTTCCAGTGACTGTGACCTACTGCGCCTTTCCAACATCATCTCGGAAACATGATGCCAAGTGAAGACGTTGTAAAGACCTGCTCTTAACTAGATGCATTACTCAGATGTCTCAGTTAGGCGCATTGTCTCAATCAAGCGCATCACAATCTTCTGAAGGAGTCCACCGTCAAATCTTCTTCGAACAAGGAGATCCATAATCTGCAGTGCCAACACTCGCCAAGGAGGAGGGTCGATCAAATTCATTCTTTTCGAGAAGTCAAGAGGGAGACAAACGAAACTCTCTTAAATCGTGACATTCTGCGCAGCACCTTCTCCTAGGGCCCCCGTACCCATCCAGCCAGAAGATATCCTTCATGCGGCTTAGTCATGAAACATTCCTCATGCTGCTCGGTCATGAGATGGCCTCATGCGGCTCGGTCAGAAGGCATTCCTCATGCGGCTCGGTCATGAGACATTCGTCATGTGGCTCGGTCATGGGACGTCCTTCATGCGGCTCGGTCAAGAGGCATTCCTCATGCGGCTCGGTCATGAGACGTCCTTCATGCGGTTCGGTCATGAGACATTCCTTCATGCGGCTCGGTCATGAGACATTCCTTCATGCGGTTCGGTCATGAGACACTCCTTATGCGGCTCAGTCATGAGACACCTCTCATGCGGCTCGATCATGAAGCATCTCTCATGCGGCTCGGTCATGAGACATTCTTCATGCGGCTCGGTTAAGAGACGTCCTTCATGCGGCTCGGTCATGAGACATTCTTCATGCGGCTCGGTTACGAGACAGTCCCTCATGCGGCTCAGCCATGATACATCCTTCATGCGGCTCGCCACAGAATAGTAGTTGAGACACGTGGCAGAGATTGACCAAGCCTTAACAGTTCAGATTTACTGCAACAAACAGATCATGATCAATCCCAACCAATCCCCAGCTGTCCACTATAAACCGAGTCTCGAGACACAATTACAACGATGTGGCCCGAAATTTGCCACGTGGCTGTACATCCCATTCCTCGTGAATTCCTATAAATAGCAAGGTGATATTCCCTTGCAGAGATACACATACATAGAGGCATAGGAAAGCACACAAAGCTCAGAAGCAGACTCTTCCCTTCGTGTCTTCAGAGAGCCTATCTTCACCGGAGCCGAGGTTGCGTTCGATCGTCCAAGGAGTAAGGCAGAGTTGATAGCACTTTCCCGAGCCTCTACTGTCACCCCCCAGAATCTAAACTAAACAATTGTACTTAGATTGCTTTTCCTAGGTTTTGTTCCTAGGCTCTCTTTTGTACAAGCGAGTTTGTAATTGTGAGTCAAGTTCAGTCCTCCTATAAAATTGTTCTGTTCCAAGACGATCAATGGCAAACATGCTGATGCATTGCTTGTGCAATTTCATGTGATCGTGTAGGCGCCGTCTAGCGCAACAAGATCTTCCCTCTCGCCTCAAACAATCAAGCTGAGTGGCTGGACCTTTCTCCCCTTGACCCTCTGTTCTCCAAATAGTCGATAGAATGTTAGTTGAATATGCAAGGACACGAATGCGTAATTCTAATAAACTGTTACACGATTTCTCACGTACACTCGCTATAGAACTATTATGCCATAAAACTGCTACATGCTTTGTTATGTACATCTGCTATAAAACTGTCATATCCTAAACTGCTACATGTTTGATATGTTATGCCTGTTATAGAACTGTAATAAGCAAAGTTTGAGTCATTGAATAACTGTCGCCACAATACGACAAAACAACGATAAAAATGGTTAAGTTGCTCACGAATTAAAGATCATGCTTGGATAACTAGTCTAGCCTTGCACAGTCATGGACAACTTGTGCACAAAAAATGGCTCCCTCGAACGATACCCCGGGACACGGGATCGATTCGGCTTAGGAGGAAGCAAAAGATAGTTGTGCTAGATATAAGCAAAAACTGATTATTCGATGAACTTTCAGCGAAGCTCGCTACTCGCGCTGAAAGAGGCGCCATCTAAACCCAGCTATAGTCCAAGATGGCTTGTGATGCCAGTGACCTTCACATATGCAAACCGCACAAATACTATGTTAGTAATTGATGACAATTGACAGAGAAGAACATGATAAGCTTTACATTGCACGACACACTGTGTCGTGGGTAAGTTCTAGCATAATTTATATTTTTATGCCTATCAAATGCTTGTATGCAATTCACTAGGATGGCTAGAAAGATTACTAAACATATATACACTGTTCCAAAAGTCGGGCTAGTCGGGGACTAGTCGCCAGTCGGCCGCCTCCGACTCGATTTGGTGAATAGTTGTCACGCCTCAGAACCAGAATACTTGAGAGCGGGGGACAGACACAGCCAGCTACGTACATTGAAGTGCAACCCACCTCGCCATACGGTCACGGCTGTCTAGATGTACGAGGGTTTATCTACAAGCCATCAGTCTCTTATGGTCAAGAACAAGTCTAGTGTCTCAATCTCAAGCAAGCAAGTAATAGTTACAAGATGTTAGATCATCAGACATACAAAGTAAGGCGTCCCAAACATTATATATTCAGATGATCATGAAGCTAGTCATACAAAATACGAAGACTAGCAAGAGTTTAAGTCATACATGATCAACCCTAGGATTTATCAATCATGTTACAACCCTTAGGCAGACAAAAGTAAGTTTCAACACGAGCTAACACTTGCTCGGCGGCTAAACGCCTCAAAAGAATAATTTACAATAGAGCGGGGAACAAAAGAAGAAAACCAACTCGTTGCCAGGGTTACGTCTGGTGTTCACCATCTGGCTGGAAGATATGTAGATCCTCGGGTGCTACTCCAAAATCTGGCCATACAAAACCAGCTGGGTCAGAACCCAGAAGAGCAAGTGCCACAAGGGAGGCTTCACTTAAGGACTAAAACCAGCATATTAGCACATAAGACATAAATGATAACGAAAGACATGAGTTAGAGAAAACATGGTGATAAACGATAAGAAAACTAAAGGACTATTCCGGTAACCAAGTTACAACCCGTAAACCAAATAAGGACCGGGGTTGTAACCCTTCACCTGAACAGAGCTTAGTCTCCAATCATTTATCGATAAGAGTAAACCATAACATTAATGTACCGAAGTAATCATAGACTGGCACTGTCTAGACAAGACTAGACTGGACTCCATCCATTAATCACGGCCAAGCAATGAGTACGGCTTGATACTTTAACTAACTAGGGTTATCACAAGCCTAGTTACTACAAGATGCAATGAGATGTTCCAGCAGTCACAAGTCCTGCAGACTATCCAGTTATCCTTCCGCAGGTTGAGAGAGTTGATTAGGTGATTTTGTGGTGCAACACATGACAGTGTGCTGGAAATGTGTCCTACTCGTCGGCAGGCTACAAGTGCACTTGAGGCGCCCAGATAACGGAATTGCCTGTGACTCGGAATTCTCTTTATGATCTACATGATCAAACTAGTCATTAACTTAGTCAGATTCAGTATGAATCCCTGACCGTGGAAATCAGGAATTCATGTCCTAGACATGATGCAAGACGGGACATATAGTTTGTACAGACACAATCAAGAGAAATCACCCACGGTGTCAAGACGAGAGTTACTTGTTACTTGTCAAGATAACTTGTCAGGAGTGCGCCACCACGGGCCACTATCAAGCTTGTACATGTCATGTTTACTTGTTACTTGTTAAGAGTGCGCCACGACGGGCCATTGTTAGAGTTATCATGTCAAGGGCTTGTCAAGAGTGCGCTTCAACGGGCCACTATTAAGAGTTATCATGTTAAGCCATATTGCCATGTCGTGTTCATGTTTATCATGCCGTGCTCGTGTATGTCAAGAATTTACTGGTTAAGAGAGCGCCACGACGGGCCACCGAAAGAGTTATCAAGGAGTATACATGTCATGTTAAGATTGTGCTTAAAGCCCAGAGTACATACGAAACACAGATAATACATTATACAAGGCCATCATGGAAGATGTCCATCATGCTCAAAGGTCACAACTTACACTAAGGACCATGGGGTCAAGCATGGAGAAAGTAACGTAAATTATCATGTCAAAAGGAAGGGGGCCAGGGACAGCATGTGCCCAAGGGCAGCATGCGCCCAAAGCATCATGCGCCTATAAACAAGCATGCGCCCAAAGAAGCATGCGCCTGAAGGGAGCATGCGCCTAAAGAGCATGCGCCCAGGGTGCATGTACTATGGAAGGCATGAGCCCAAGAGTGCATGCACCCACATGCTGGGGACAGGGTGTATTAGAAGGAAAGCAAGGAGACTATCTTCCATGACTAAGTGGGCGCATATCTAGAGCCATGCGCCCAAGCTGAAGAGCCATGGGCGTATATCAAGAGCTATGCGTCCAAGCTGAAGAGCCATGGGCGCATGTAAATGGCCATGCGCCAAAGCTGAAGGAAGTAGGGTGCTTTGGGCGCATATATAGGGCTATGCGCCCAAAGGAAAGGCTGCTGTGGGCGCATAAAAAGAGCTATGCGTCCAGCACTGTTCTTCTTCTCTAGGCCGAGAGCATGAGTTCATGGAATCCATGAACTAAAAGTGGCCTAACTTGCTCAAAACAAATCAAAATTCGGGTTTTCAAAGGTTCATTTTGGGTAAAATTAAATTCTCTACAACATAGAACAATCAAAACATGAAAATAATGAAGTTTGATAGATCAAAACCCAAGAAAACCAAGATTTGAGTAAACTTAGATCTACAAGATTTTATTCACCAAAACCAAAAATACCAAGTACTAAAGAGTCATAGAACTATGTAAGGAAGACATTGGAACAATAAAACATGAGATCTCTCATGAAGCAAGATTGCACTTGCCTAAGGGTTTGAGAGAAAATAAATGAAGAAGAAAAGTAGATGAAGAAATAAATGAAAGTAAAGGAGGAGAGAGAAAGGGGTTTGAGTTCTATAGAGGGTTCAACATGATGAACCATCTTGACCCAAACCAAACCAAAATAAACCAAGCCAAGCTAAACTAAGACCAAACCATGCTAGACAAGTCAAAGTACGGGTAGGGAATCCGTACACGTATACTGAAAATACGTATAACGGAAAACAGGAGTGACAATAGTTGCCAGGAAAATCGGTGAAGACAATAGGCGAACCTAGGCGGCCCTAGTCGGCTAGGCTGGCCTAGTCGGCCGATTAGGTGTCGGTTCAAAAAGACAAAAGAAAACATGTGAAGGAGATCAAAACCTGACAGGCTCGAGGAGAAGAAGAAGGAAGAAAAGGGAAAAAGGACAGGTTCAAGGAGGAGAAGAAGGAAGAAAAGGGAAAATTTTTTTTAGAAAAAAAGGGATAACCTAAACGTAGCCGACCACCGCGCCGTCGACCGCTGCACCGCTGAGCCACTGATTGCTCCCGCAAGTAATTTTTTCTTTTATTCATTTCTTTCTTTGCTTCCTTTTTTTGCATTTTTATTTTTGCTTTTTTTTGATACATTTTTCTTCTTTGCTGTACATATTTTTCTTTCTTCCAAAGTGAGACAAAGTCTCTTTGTTGCTGCTGCTTGCTATTTTTCTTTTTCTTTTTAGAGCTTCTTTCTGGAGTCTTCTCAAGTCATGCTGCATTTTCAATTAGAAAAAAAGAAAGAAACATATACTGAGCATTCCAATAGAAAAAAAACCAATTTAATATGTGTTGCTGTTAATATGTATATATGCTGTTTTTTGTTTCATCTTTTTTTGCTGTTTGAGGTGCACTTTAATCTGGCTCTTTTGTTTATTTTTGAAATTTTGATTATGTACAAGACTTTGTCACTTTAGAGTTTGGGTACTTAAGTTAATACTTTGATAAGATATGACATATATTGCATATTTTTTATTGCATATATATACATACACACACAAAACTCAAACTGACTAATCCGACTAGTCCTCGATTAATCCGATTATAGTTCCCGCGAACCGACTAGCGGTCGACTAACGATTTTTACACCCTTGCATATATAGTATGTTTCACATAAATTCATGAACCAAATGAGAGCGTGGTATATAATTAGCCATTCACCAGTACATGATAATGTACTGACCCTCGCTCGCCACAGGTACCCTGGACCAAGAAGCGCGTGCCACCTATCTCAAGGTGACGCTAGTTCATTTTAAAGTCTCGTCCGTATGCCAAGGTTTGTTTCAATCCTTTCGAAGACTCCGCATTTCATATATATATATGACATATATTGCATATTTAGGGTCAGTACGTTATCGTGTGCTGGTGAATGGCTAATTATATACCACGCTCTCATTTGGTTCATGAATTTATGTGAAACATAGTATATATGCAAGGGTGTAAAAATCGTTAGTCAACCGCTAGTCGGTTCGCGGAAACTATAATCGGATTAATCGGAGACTAGTCGGATTAGTCATTTTGAGTTTTTTAGTGTGTGTATGTGTGCGTGTATGTGTGCATGTGTATATATATATATATATATATATATATATATATATATATGCAATAAAAAAGTATGCAATATTTTTTTTTTCCACATATATATATATATATATATATATATATATATATATATATGCAATAAAAAAATATGCAATATATGTCATATATATATATAACATATATTGCATATTTTTTTCTTGCATATATATATATATATATATATATATATATATATTAAGATATGACATATATATATATTAAGTTAATATATATATATATATATATATGTCATATCTTAATATATATATATATATATATATATATATATATGCAATAAAAAAAAATGTAATATATGTCATATCTTATTAAAGTATTAAGTACCCAAACTATATATATATATATATATATATATATATATATATATATATATATATGGGTCCTTCTACAATACATGGGATGTATCAATACATCCCAATCAATTGCATTGAAAATGCATTGGAAATTGTGGAAGGTGTTTACTTTGACTTTGACTTTACCTTTTACTTTGACTTTAGTTTTAATCTGAACCATTGGATCAACATCCAATGGCTCAGATTTGTGATGTATCGATACAAATTTTTACATGGGATGTATTGAAGAATTTTCCTATATATATATTACACACACACTAAAAAACTCAAACTGACTAATCTGACTAGTCCCCGATTAATCCGATTATAGTTCCCGCGAACCGACTAGCGGTCGACTAACGATTTTTACACCCTTGCATATATAGTATGTTTCACATAAATTCATGAACCAAATGAGAACGTGGTATATAATTAGCCATTCACCAGTACACGATAATGTACTGACCCTCGCTCTCCACAGGTACCCTGGACCAAGAAGGGCGTGCCACCTATCTCAAGGTGACGCTAGTTCATTTTAAAGCCTCGTCCGTGTGCCAAGGTTCGTTTCAATCCTTTCGAAGACTCCGCATTTCAGACCATAAAAAGATGATTCGACTCCCCACGATAGCAGGTGTTTGAAATATTTTTGTTTGTATAAAAGATGATGTAATGTATGGAACGACTATCTCATTAGCGTTCATTTTGGAAGTCGAGTCAAGTTATAAGCCCGCGCGGCAACTATTGTAATAGAGTCTTGTAAATGATGTTTATTATCAATGAAAAGAAAAGTTCCTTCTGGTTTAAATGTGTTCAATTTCTCTGCGTACTCTATTAGATGTTGTGTTTCGGATAATATTATGACTATGCCTTGTGCGAACACAACTTAGGTTCGCACGACATCACTCTCGGGGGACGACTATCGATTCTTGGGAATCGGAACGTGACATAATGGTATCAGAGCACGATTTTACGTCCTTGGCCTTCCGTCTTGAGTCTCGAACCCTTGACCTCGTATCGATGAGATGAGTTGTTCCATATAATGAGCCCGTAATATTTTTTGAGACTAATATGAGTTGCCTTCTATTTTCAGAAGTTGGAGAAGTCGCGACCGAGAACGAGGCGAGCGTTTCAAGTGGCTCGAGTAGTTCGAGGGCCGAATCTTCTGCCAATGCTATGGAAAAGATGTTGCGCATGATGGAAGCGAAGCAGAAACAAACCGAGAACCAGCATCGACAAACGGAGGTGCGATATGCCCAATTCGAAGCCAGGTTCGAGGCGCAATTCAAGGTGCAGCAAAAGCAGCTTGATATTCTTCAACAGATCGTCCAGACAGTTGTGGCCAATAGTAACTCCGCCACGACGCATGCTGCCGTCGAACCTACGACCCAACCCATTGAAGTTGATCCGAAGGAGCCCGTGTCCCAACTTGCGCACAAAAAAGTTACAACTTTGAGGTGTCCAAATTCAAGAAAGCATGCCGCACGCGGTAGCTAAGGCCCTTTTATGATGATTGACTGGTTGGAAGAGCTGGAAGACCACTTTGAGCTCCTCGGCATTGAAGAATCCAAGCAAGTCGCCTGTGCACAACTTCAACTATGTTTGAATGCACACAACTGGTGGGCCGTGCACAAATGAGCGATCCGATGCGACAACTCTGCGTCGATCTCTTGGGCCATGTTTCCCAAAGCCTTCGAAGTCGAGTACCTTCCTTCAGCCGTTCGTCAAGAGAAGGAGAATGAATTCATGCAGTTGACGCAAGGGAATATGACAGTGCAACAATATGCGGCAGAGTTCAACAAATTGTACAAATTTGCTGGTGTGTTTATGCTTACAGAGGAGGTTAGCGTTCGAAGATTCGAAGTGGGTATGAGGCCCTCTATCTATGCCCACGTGTCGGTGCCTGAATACAAGTCCATGGACGAGTCTCTGAATCACGCTCGCCGCCTTGAGCGCCAATATCCTCCAACCGCTGTCGGCGTTGTGCATCACTCCAATCACAAACGCCTTAGCTATATTGGAGGCAATAAAGCTCCAAAGCATCCAAACAATGGCGGCTATCAAGGGCAGAACCTAAGACCTCGTTGCACCAAATACAACTATACTGGACTCCATGCCAGGGAATGTCGTATCTTGAACATAGACTGCTATCTTTTGCAGGAAAAGGGTCACATCGCTAAAGAATGTTTTGCCCGAAAGTAAAATAAGGATGCCCTACCGCAACTAAATCATCATAATCGAGGCCCGACATCTCGAGCTTCCCAGCCAGCACAGCAAAATGGCCAAGACCATCGCTCCAATGTCCAAGGACGCGTCTATGCCATGACTCGAGACGAGGTGTTTGCCTCAGATACAATTGTGACAGGTATACACAAGTATACTATTTTTCAATAATAAGCCTGCACGTGTACTGTTTGATTCTGGCACCACACAGTTTTCTTTTGGCAAATTTTGCCAAGGAATACAAATTTTCTATAACCCCGCTAGGCCTTAACCTTAGTGTTAGCATACCATCATGCACGCAACTACTTGTGCACTCAGGCTGCAGAGAGAATCATTTGTATCGGAGGTAAAAAGTTGTATCTTGATGCGATAGTTCTAGATATTAAGGACTATGACATTATACGGGGAATGGATTGGCTCGGCGCTTACAATGCCACCATTGACTGGACAGGAAAGGTCACCTTCCGTCTGCCCGGAGAGACCGAATTCTGCTACTCGTGTGGTGAAGTGTCAGCAACATACATGGTGATCTCGACAATTTCTGCTCGGATGATACTGCATTTCGGCTGTCAAGGATACTTGGCGTCCGTCCGCGACACGAGACAAGATGGTGCAAGAGTTGTAGCAGAATTTTTCGACGTATTCCCGGACGAGCTACCCGGTATGCCACCCGATCAAGAAATCGAATTCACATCGATACCTTTCCCGACATTCGACCGATTTCCAAGGCTCCGTATGGATTTAGAAGTACACACCTAAACTTTTAGAGTTACTTTTATCATTTATGAATTTGGAAGTATAAACCTAAACATCTAGAGTTGCATTTTCATAATACACGATAACACACAAGCAAATCGATACACAATATGTTTCACGAGTTGACAACCTAGGTCCAAGCCTTCATTTCAGCGTCGAAAGATTAACCGATTCCAATGCTCCGAGACTTGATCAGTTGTACAATGTTAGAGCCAACAATTCTGGGAAATGTGATCTGGCAGATAAATGCATAGGGAGTGATTACATAAAGGATATTGTAACCACTGATTTACCCTCTAGCCTTAAAGCGTCTGCACCGAACCACCTTGAATGATGAAAGCCACGGTGGGGGTCCGGGTAGCAGAACCAGGCCAAGGAATCGAAGAACCGTCGATTGTTCGAGAGGACATACTCCCACTTATGGTTTAGGCGTTGTTAAGCCCTTACCGCGGACAAACAGATGCCGAGGTCATAGTCATTTCATTATCTCGTTGAATCCTCCCTGATGAATCGATCAAAAAATCTCACTTTCAGCAGCTGTTAGTCTCTTTATTTTTCTGGGTCATATTGTAGCTTTGGTTCGCAACAGAAAGGCGAGTGAAGTGAGGGTAAGGTAAGGGCTGCTAATAGAGATTCAAGAGAAGCTTCTCTATAATCTGTTGGTCGATCATTGGATGAATACCCCACCGGGAACCAGATGGAGATTCGATATTGAAAATCTTTTCATGGGGCACTCACATAAAAACGTCGGGCTGGCTGCTCTCGACGACGGGGTGGGAATGAGATTCAGAATGAGATGCTGAGAGATGGGAGTTATAGGTAGATTGAGAGGGGAGCGGATGCGTGGGCTGGTTCAAGCTTGATGCTCCTGCCTTCCTTGCCTGTAAGTCCTCCCTTGTACCAAACAATATAGGTTGGCACAAGGATGTCAAAATCGCTAGTCGGCTCGCGGGGACTAGGGATTAATCGGGGACTAGTCGGATTAGTCGGTTTGGATTTATTATATATATATATATATATATATATATATATATATATATATATAACAATTGCATCATATTAATAGCATGCAAGTAAAACAAACCATAAAAACAACAACAAAAGTGTGTGTTTGTTCTTTAAAATTGTGTTAAACAACTTGTATTATTCTTATTTTTGCACAGGAAAAAAAAAGGGCAACAACAAGCAGCTAAAAAAGAAAAGGGCCGCTCGATGTTAGCAACAATAGCTAAAAAATATAACTAAAAAAAGGGCAGCAGACAAGGTGGTAGGTGAAAAGAACAAAGAAAAAAGCTTAAAAAAATAGGGCAGTTGCAGCAGGAAAAAGGACAACAGCTGCTACAGCTAAAAAAGCTAAAAAGAAAGAAATAAATTGAAAAGAGTAACATCAACAAACCGCTCGAAGAACTTTTAAGAAAGAGAGAAGCTGAAAAGAGCAGAAAGAAGAAGGTGAAGCAGCATAAAAAAAACAGCAACAAAAAAAGTACCTGCGGCCGACGGGAGGCTGCTACTGCTCGACGGTGGCGGCTGCTGCTGTCAGGTCAATATTTTTTTTTGCTTTTTTTTCTTTCTCCTCCTTCTATCGGCTTTGTGAAAGTTTTGTTTTTTGAAACTAGCCCTAGTCGGTTGATTAGGGGCAGATTAGGCGGCTAGTCGGCCGACTTGACCAAACTTTGGGCCCAGCCGACTAGACTCACCGTCTAGGTGCCGAATCGAGTCGGCGGCGGCCGACTGCCGACTAGTCCCCTACTAGTCGACCGTCTAGCCAGATTTCTGCAACACTGGGTTGGCACCAGACAGAATTAACAGGAATGGCACGTAGCGTTGAGATATGCTCGACCCTGACGGGCTTCCCAACCCCCCTTGATTGTAGTACTTGATTCGCTCTAGCTCGAGATCCGCTACCCTACTCTGTCTAATGAACTGCCTGTACTACCTTGTCATGCCGACAGTTTTCTACTACTGAGATCTACCAATGCTACTTCACTCACAAATGTGCACTGATTTGCTCTCTCTTGGTCCTTGAGTTGAGATGCTACTACTTTCAGATGGTTGGCTCTGGTCGAGTCTGCGAGGCCTTCTTCTATTACCTCCCTATCAGTCACATCCCTTCAGTCGCCTCACGTCGTGTTCGCCTCACGTTTGGCGTCTAGTAGTCGGTAGGCAAGCCCATCATCTTTAATGCACCTTACTTGTCAAATCAAAGATAACCCGGTTATCAAATTCTATTGTCGACGCCTACGATGGCCATTGTTTTTACCTTTTCAATTTGACTGTTGAACATGTCTGGACTGTTTAAGCGATGGGACAGGTGTGGCTGCTGATTTTGATGTTCGGATGAAGAAGAATGATTTTTTTGCCCTAATTGGGGTGTAGCACAGGAGTATTGCTGTGGAGGTGGTGGACTCTGCACTTGAGATTGCTGGAGGGAGTGGAACTGTCTTTGCTAAGAAACAAGTTGTTGATGCTTGGTTATCACAGCTTGGATGTTGTTCCATCTCGTACGTCCCCTTTTGTTGCCTTAAAGTTGCTGGGGAACATGGAGGGCCTGGATGCCTCACATCCCCGATGGCTTAGGCTATGGTGTTAAAAGTCCCGAACCGAGGGACTAGAGCGTAGCCGCCTTGCGCACCAAGAAAAATGGGACAACCTATGTCCAAGCCTTCATTTCAGAGTCGAAAGATTTAACTGATTCCAGTGCTCCGAGACTTGATTAGTTGTACAAATGTTAGTCATGAAGACACGAAAAGATGATGTGTTTGATGGCAAAGCCAATGGTCAAAAGAAAACCAAATGCTTTGGGTGTTGCAGTCACAAGAGGTCCTTGAGGCAACTTTTTTTTTTGGGGCAAAGGGTGGCATTTGGTTTTTATTGATAAATATGATAAAGACGGGGGTGTGGTGGGGGGGGGGGGGGGAGGGGGAGGGGGAGGTGTGTGTGTGTTTGAGGGTATCCCGCTTCACTTGGCATGCACAAGAAGAAACAGAAAGAGTCGGGGATCTCTTATGTCTTGTTAGAAATCAGAAAAAGGACATCCAGAATGGGCCAACAATCGTGCAATCAAGAGGGGCATGAGGTTTTGACTTTACAACTGGAAGTGGGAGTAAGGGGCCCACTCGAAATTGCATGGAAGAGGTATTTGGAATTTCAGAGTTTGGATTGCAGGCTGGTTAAGGGGTATTAGGGTTTAGGTTTATAGAAAGGTAGTTTAAAGATACACAAAATAAGAACTCTCATCTAGTAGTAGGAACCACTCTACAAAAAAGAATAAAGATTCCCCAACTCTTCACTAGAAACCAACCCTTACATGAGTTATACAACCATACAAGCCTTGACCTTAAAGTGATATAGTCCTAGTCAATCTTACCAAATATAATCAATCCTAGCAAGAACTACTAGGACTAATCCTAGAAGTCAACAATATGCACTATGCGATAGATAATGAAATCAAATGCTCCCCAAAATAAACCTAATAACTCGATATTTCAAAATTTGACAAATTGGACGTGATTTCCAATCGGACTCAATTTGGGTTGAACTGGTCCTTCATCATGTTTTATCTTAACCTCTAATATGTCATCATTATCATCTAGGCCTTTTTCCTGTTGGAATGGGGTTGACTATGCAGCACAAGATGGTTCCAAAAATTAAGTGACAAACCCAACTGATCTATCTTCGTTTGGAAACATCTGAAATTTTAAACCATCAATCCAAGCCAAGGCAAACCAACCTAGGACAGGGTTCACAGGTCAGCTTTGGGTCAAACACAGGCCATATTGCGCCCTGGTTGGCATATTCTAGGAATATGGTCCATGACCCAAAGTAGCTTTTGCCATAGTGTACACTTGTAGTCCGAATGAAAGTAAAATTAGTTGCTTTGTTTAACCAAAGCTTTTAATTTGTTTATATTCAAAGTTGTGAAGATTGTGTGAGACAAAGAAGACAAAAATACCTAGGCGGGACTCAAGGTAGCTATATAAGGGCCTGAAGACTAAACTTATGGGTTTAGTAAGTTGACACAAACTTAGGGGTTTAGTAAGTTGACACAAGCTTGTGGTTTATGAATGGAACTTTGTGTTGTGGTTTCCTCCTAATTTGTATGATATTGTATAGTTTAAAACTATTGTGTACCATGCAAAATCTTGCTGGGAATACTGCATACACAAGTTTGAGACTCAACAATTGAAGTAAATTGTTCAATCAAGAAACAATAGTGAAGAGTATTATTAACATACCGTAGAGAGAGAGAGAGAGAGAGAGAGAGAGAGAGAGAGAGAGAGAGAGATGCAAGCACTTTTGCAGTGGGTGTTGTTGTCGAAGATGGATATGGGATTATATATATATATATATATATATATATATATATATATAGGAAATGGTAATTGTGCCGAATGCCCCCACTGGAGAGAGAGACTTGTATGTTGTATGCATGCTACACTCTGGCAGCAGATGATGTTGTCGGAGATGGAGTTGGAGATGTAGAATCGTAGATGATATTTCATGGGGTGTGGCAGACATAAAAAGGAATCGAATCGAGAGAAGGAGATGTCAGAAAAGGAGAAGGAATTTGATGGAGTGAGACAGACATAAAAGGGAATCAAATTGAGAGGAGAAAGGGGCTTTTATTCCTTTTCTCTTCTTTAATATCTATAGTATATTGTTAATAATATCTACAACTTTAAGTTATTGGGCTAATCTCTTTATTAAATTATTAATAATATCTAGAACTTTGTAACTTTTTAAGTTACTGGGCCCGACAGGTTCCAAATTCAAAGATAATTTACTGGGTTGGGTTACATTTTAGTCAAGATGGTCGAGGCAACCACCTAAGAAGGAAGGTGACATATATAGCATCTAAAATGCCAAGGTGTCAGCCACTACCCCAAGACACGGGTCTTTAACAGTGTTATGGTATGTCTCAAAATGCATAGTTGATCTGTCTAAGATATGATATGATCTTTACGATCTTAAAATTCCCATCAACTGTAAATGTGTGTTGCTTCTTGCTACGGTTAAAATTGTCACGCACGGAACTTGAACTTGCTTGCTACAACAGTTACCTATGTTCTTTTCTCAGAGCCGCCCCAGTCTTTTGTACACTCTGTTTCTTGTTAAAAAAAATTAATACGCCGTAGGTTTTTCTTACATCTGCAAAAGCAATTTTTTTCCCAACAATCTGATCAATTTTACAAATATTGGTATCAAGTGTTTTTTCTAGGGTAAAGTGCATTTAAACCCTCCTTAGATGTTAGGAAAATACAATTAAAGACTCCTTGATTTGAAAAATCCAATACGTTTCAATTACGCTTAAATCACCCCCTAATCAAACTTTTCTGTTAACCGGTGTTAAGTCGGGACTGTAATGACCAAATTACCCCTAGATATAATCAAAACCATACAGTGGGCGGTTCATTTCTATTCTCAAATCCCTCTCCCGTTCTCAAAGCTCTCTCATGTTCCCAAATCCCTCTCTCCCGTTCCAAATCCAAACCCAAAATCTTCCCCCAAAATGATTCTATTTCTTCTCAAACCTAAATCTTACTTTCCCAAACCCTAAATACTTTCTACCCGACACCTAGATCCTCTTCCCCGTCCCCAAAACCTAACTCAATTCGTCTGAAAACCTAGAATCCTTCCCCGATGCTCTGATTTTCCATATTCCATACTGCCATTGGTCGATTGGAGTAGAGATTCTGTGCAACAAGGGTTTATTAGTGGAATTCTCGAACTAGTACATTCGAAAACCCTAGTTCTCTGAAATTTCTTACACTTCTGAGCGTAGTGGTCCCAATTAATGAAGTAAATTTGTTAAATTTGTTAATCTTTTGAGAAAAATGCACCCAAATAATGAATTAGAATTTTTTGTTTCATGAATGATGTCTGTACGAGTGGGAATTGTCTGTACGAGTGTGAAATTGTTAATTTACATATTCCATATTGTTGTTTGTAGTTCTAATCCTTGTTTGTACATAGGGATTTGTCTATAAAATTGTTGATTTTATATTAACTTAGTTGTCTGTTTGTATGTCTATACATAGGGGATGTGATATTGTTGTTGGGCTGTTTGTTATTTGTAGTTCTAATCCTTGTTTGTACATAGGAAATTGTCTATGATATTGTTGTTTTTATATTAAATTAGTTGTTTGTATATAGGGATTTGTCTATGAAATTGTTTTTTTTTATTAAATTAGTTATCTGTTTGTATGTCTATTGTTTCTTTTATATAGGGAATTGTCTTTTGTTTGTTTTTTAAATTAATTGTCTGTTTGTTGTTTGTAGTTCTAATCCTTGTTTGTACATAGGAATTTATCTTTTTATATTAAATTAGTTGTCTGTTTGTATGTCTTTTGTAAGTTTGTATGTCTTTTGTTCGTCTTCTGCTTGTACATAGGGAACTGTCTTTTGTTTGTTTTTTATATACTGTTGTTTGTGTGTGTATGTGCAGAGGGATTATTCTGATGGATACAAAGTTGTAGAAGCATGAAAAATTTTCAGCAAACATAGCTCCATGCGCCCAAGTCAGTGTAGCTCCATGCGCCCAGTCAAGTGTAGCTCCATGCGCCCAGTCAAGTGTAGCTCCATGCGCCCAGTCAGTGAAGCTTCATGCGTCCAAGACTAGCTCCCCCGAAAGGAGGGCGCATAGCCTGAGACATGGCTATGCGCCCAAGCCTGACTCAGTCAAAGTCATGATCAAAACGTGCACCGAAGCGCATGGCCACGTCAGTCTCCACGAGCAGTCGTGCACCGAAGCATGCGGCCACGTCAACACCACGACCAACCCACGATCTCGCAACCTGTATGCGCCTACATCCTATGCGCCCAAAGCAGGACTATGCGCCTACATAAAAACCAGCGTGTTTCCTCACGTGGGCGCATAACCTCATTCCAGCTCAAGAACGACTATAAAAGGGAGGCCTCATCCCTTTTCAAAGGACAGAACGGAGAGCATTTTCAAGAGCCAAATTGCTGCACTTCTTGCCAGTGAGCCGAGAGTTAGCAATTTTCTTAGGTTTTCTCCCACTTTTGTAAATCGGAGTGTCAACGGAGTAAAGGAGCAACTGTCGTTCGATCTCCATCGTCCCATTCCCCAGAATTCCTTTTTTTGTACTCGGGGATCCTTAGCGCAGGATCTCTCAGGCGTACTCGATTTGTGGTGCCTTGCGCCAATAAAAGAAAAGACAACGTTTTCTTCTTCTTTTTTGTGTGTGTCCACAAAAATAGCGACTCTGCTGGGGACTACCTTTTCCTCTGACGAGAAGGTGGTGGCGCAATCCGATACCGACAAAGTGGGGAGTACTCAGAAGATACTGATCGTAAAGTTCGATCAGCAGGCGTTCGAAGAGATGCTCTCGAGGGACGGCTCTACTCCCTCAAAATCAGCGAAGCCAAACAAGTCTCGCAAGACTTGGCTTCTGAAGGCTCGCTGTGCATATCCTGCTAGTGTCATAGCAGATATGCAGCTGGAGGACTCTGTCACATGGGCGCATGACTCTGCCACAGAAGTTTCCCAAATGGAGAAGGCTCACACCGTTTCGGGCTCTACTAGCCCAGTGACTTCTTTCCTGCCCAACCAACAACAGAGTGTTCAACACCCAAGACTTGGCAAAGGAAAACACTACGATGCCAAGAATCGGGGTGTGCGACACTCTGGCCGAACCCGGCGAGGCTCACAAACGAAGGAGGCCGAACTGGGAGAAAATAGCGCTGCTTTACCAGGTATGCGCCCAAGGCCATGCGCCCAAGGGAGTGTTTGGGCGCATAGCCCCAACCAGAACACTTCTGTCTTCAGCAGACTGGGCATCCAAAGCCATGCGTCCAAGGCTATGCGCCTAGGCTCTCTGGATCCAGACTATGCGTCCACGTCAAGGAGGCTCAGACATGCTGTCAAGGAGCATGCGCCCAAGGCCAGTCTCCAAGGCCTATGCGCCTACAACAAAAAGACAAGCCCCAACGCGTATAGCACGGGGCTGTCTTCAAGGACATCACAGAACTTAGGTGTCGGGGTTGCTCCTGCACATGAACTAAGTCTGGATGTGCCTACTCTCCTTACGAACCCGCATGCAAAGCTCGGCGATGCATGCAACATGGGTTGTAAGGCAAAACTTTCTTCCGCTGACTTGCGCGACATGATAAATCATAAACGTAAAGCGAGGGAGAACATAACAATTCATAGTGCACTTCCGTGCACCAGTATTGTTATCAACTGTTGTTGCTCCAAAGCAACAAGAGTGCCTCAGAGAAAGTCCGTGTTTCGACGGCTGCACTTCTCTGACGACGAGAAGCTACTATGTGTTTCATCCAACATGGCTTCATGGGGTCCCCCTTACGGAAGCCCCAATCAAAGACGGTGGACTACGAACCCAACTTTCTCTCTTAGCTTCGCGAGAAGGAGGAGAAGTCTACCAACAGATGGCCAACAAGCTGTCATACCCGAAGGAGTCTATATGGGCACTCGATCAAAGGCAAGATTCCGTGTGGACAATGAAGATTCCCAAGCCGAGGGTAGCATTCCCTCAGAATCTGAAGCAGATGACCCCCACACTGGGGGTAGCCTTCCAGAGGACGACGATCCCTCCGAGTCCGATGGCGACTATCTACCTCCTCTACCTGAAGATGAAGGACTTATCCACTCGGAGACAGACAATATCAGCACCAGTTGCACTGCTTCCTCTGTTCATCCTCGTATACTATCTACATACATGACGGACGGAGAAAGACCTGAAGAAGCCAGTGATCAGACTAGCAAACGGCTAGAGGGTCTTGAAACAACATTTGCCAAGATCACTGATATGCTTACCAGCATCATGGCAGTTCAAGCTGCTGGGGCTGTTCCTCCACCTCAGCAAAACGTCTCAGCCCACTCTAGTCCGGCTCACAGCAACAACCCTCCTTCACTACAAAAGGAGTATCATTCCGTTGCGCCTCCTCCAAATCTTGCGAATGCCGGGGGTGGTCCTTCGCCAACAACGCCTGACAACCGTTCAGCAGCCGTTTTCCAACACCTGCTCAATCAACAGGATGCAATTGATTCCTTGATCGCTCGCCTCGACACCATCTCGCACAAAGACGAGCTTCAGAAGATGGGGATATCTCAACCGTATCCCTCTGAGTGGGAGAACGCTACTTGCCCTCCTAACTACAAGCCGCTGACGCTGAACTCATTTGACGGGTTGACTTCTCCTCGTCAGCACATGACGTAGTTTAACACGCAGACTCTGCACTTGCCCAGAGACGATCCGTTCCTGTCGAAGCTGTTTATTAGCACCTTGCAGGGGTAGCCTTCGAATAGTTCTGCAGTCTGCCTGACGGGTGTATCAATTCATTCAAAGACTTGGAGAGGTTGTTCCTCACCAGGTTTTACGAGAGCGGCATGCATGTTAGCATGTCCACACTCATTGAGACTAAGCAAAGGAGGACTGAGACTGTCATCGCCTTCATCGAACGCTTCAGGCGGCTAGCACTGAAGATGCCCTTCGGCATACCACTCAGAACTTATGGATACTTGTCGACATAACTTCCTTCCTACAGTGAAGTTTTGTTTGGGTATACATAAGTATGATACATGGCCCGCTTTCATTGGGGCCGCTGATGCTGCTGAAAACGACGTTCCTAACTTGGAACTACTGGGGTTGAAAATACCCAAATCCGAAGACAAGGGCAAGCATCCTCAAACTATCCCTGTTCGTGGGGGTAAAGGGAAAGAAGTCCTGAAAGTCGACACATCCAAAGGAGCTTCCAATTCTCAGGGCACCTCCGACAAGCCTAAGGAGACCTTCTCCTTCGACGAAGAGATGTCATTACCATCTTCCACACATTGACAAAGGGTAATAAGTTGACATTGCCCCCACCACGACGTCCTGCAGAGGCGAGCCAACTCGATGATCCCAAGTACTGTCTCTATCATCAGTATGTGCATCACTCCACCAAGGACTGCATCGTCCTGAAGAAGAAGATACAACAGCTTATCGACAGCCAAGTGATCAACCTCGAAGCTGAAGACAAGGTCGTATCTGCTAACATGATCTTTCTTTAGTTTGGCGTCTTTCCTCCTACCGAAGTCTCAGACGGCGTGATCCCGATCCCCAAGGCGATGATGGAAGTCGTCAACCTACCAGCAGCTCGCAACTCGATTTTGGTCCCACTCACAACTGAACGTGGTGAGATCATGTGGGTCCACCCGGACCTTGTCCAAGAAGTAACGCAGGGGGTAGCGCCTCCCAAAGCAAGAAAGGGCAAGAAATTCAAGCCATGCCATATGGTATCCTCCCCCATCTACGAGGTTCTATCTGACGAGACGCGATCGGGGAAGACTTATCTTCGGACGTACGATCCCGCACAAGAAGCAGCAGTACCTCCTCAAGCTCCTGCTGCCCCACAAGCTCAGAAGCCGGCCCCGTCCAAGCCTCAAACCATGGACAAATCCAAGCAGAATGAGACGCGGTTTGACAAATCTCTAAAGGCGTCAGCTTCCGAAGGCATGGATCGGCCCTACAACTTTGACATACTGGCTCAACTAGCCAATACACCTGCCAGGTTGTCTCTGTTCGATCCATTGCGACTCTCCAAAGAAACGCGGAAGGCCTGAAGTGAGGCATTACTACATGCCGACTCTTACCTCGCTGAAGTCAAAGCCCCCGCTGAAGATCCTGTCTCCTGTCCCCACTGCCACAGTACCATGGAAGTGGTGTCCAATGTCACCTTCTCACAAGAGGACATGCTACTAAAAAAATAATCGTCATGATAGACTCCTGTACTATATAGGGTATATCGGGGCGATCAAGGTGGACCGCATGCACATCGATCCAGGATCCTCCCTCAGCATCATTCCTAGAAGTTTGCTTCAAATTCTGGGAATCCCTCTGCACAAGCTACCCGCAACCAACACAACTATCATGGCTTTCAATGCTGGTCGAAGCCATCCGCTGGGCAAGATCCGTCTCAAATGCCAGATCGGTGATCTCCGAACGGAGGTTTCCTGCTATGTGATCGATGCCAATGTATCCTACAACGTCTTGTTGGGACGTCCATGGATACACGAGAACATGATCGTTCCTTCCACACTTCACCAGTGCTTCAAATACGTCAACAGCGACGGTGTCGTGAAGACGGAGTTTGCCGATATCGATCCTTTCAAGGGCATCGAAGCTTACTATGGAGATTCGGTACTTTACCAGTCTCAACCCCCCAAGGATGACGGCAATGAAGCTGACAATGAAGCTGAAGCAAGTCCATCCTCCAATGATGGTCCCCTGATTATCCGAGTCAAAGGACATACTACTCCAAAAAGTACTCCGAAGCCTCTCACAATCTGGGTGAAAAAGAAGAACCCTGACAAGGTCAAGTCACTGACCATCACTCTCAGCAAGACACCCCGGGAGGAACCTACTGATGCCCGTCCCACCAATCCTGAAGAATTACCCTACGTGGTGAACTCGGCCAAGACTGTGGCTCCTCTTCTAGATGATGATCCTCTCAATGAGTATATCAATACTCATAATAATGTACCTTCAGCGGATGATGTTATCCCTGAAGAAGAACTTGCGTATTTCCTTAGTAAAGGTTTATCTTTGAATTACTTCGATGTCTATCAATCTGTAAACCACTACGTAGATACGATATATGCCTTAGAGAACGGCATAGGACCACACCTCTGCATGCCGGTCACACCACCTCACCTGCGGGAAAAAGTTTACCCTGAAGATATCCTCTACTTCATCGTTCCAGCCAGAAAGAAAGATGAAAAGCTAATCATCTTCGGTCGTATAATTGGCGGGAGAAAGTTCGTTCCAGACTCTATTTCTTCCAAGCACAACACAGAAGCTGACTATGACTATGGGAAAATGCAACTTTTTCGGTATAATTGGCAGGCCAAGAATATCATTTAGAATATGGGATATGACATCAAAAGCGACAAAGGACTAAATTACGGTCGAGGGCGACGGTTGCCAATACGACACTTTGTTCCCCCCGACAAACCCAAGAACTACTATCAACGAAGCGGTGTTGGTTTGGGCTATGTCTCTCCTCTAACAACTCCCGAAAGATCAGATGATGAAGCAGATCGTTGTTCTCATTCTTCTGACTCCTCCCTCTGGGACTCCGACTCCAGCATCGACGACATGTTCAAAGCAACTCTGTCCGTCAACATGGTTTCCGTCGACCACTTCAAATACGTCAACAGCGACGGTGTCGTGAAGACGGAGTTTGTCGATGTCGATCCTTTCAAGGGCATCGAAGCTTACTATGGAGATTCGGTACTTTACCAGTCTCAACCCCCCAAGGATGAAGGCAATGAAGATGACAATGAAGCTGAAGCAAGTCCATCCTCTAATGATGGTCCCCTGATTATCCGAGTACTCCAAAAAGTACTCCGAAGCCTCTCACAATCTGGGTGAAAAAGAACCCTGACAAGGTCAAGCCACTGACCATCACTCTCAGCAAGACACCCCGGGAGGAACCTACTGATGTCCGTCCCACCAATCCTGAAGAATTACCCTACGTGGTGAACTCGGCCAAGACTGTGGCTCCTCTTCCAGATGATGATCCTCTCAATGAGTATATCAATACTCATAATAATGTACCTTCAGCGGATGATGTTATCCCTGAAGAAGAACTTGTGTATTTCCTTAGTAAAGGTTTATCTTTGAATTACTTCGATGTCTATCAATCTGTAAACCAGTACGTAGATACGATATATGCCCTAGAGAACGGCATAGGACCACACCTCTGCATGCCGGTCACAACGCCTCACCTGCGGGAAAAAGTTTACCCTGGAGATATCCTTTACTTCATCGTTCCAGCCAGAAAGAAAGATGAAGAGCTAATCATCTTCGGTCGTATAATTGGCGGGAGAAAGTTCGTTCCAGACTCTACTTCTCCCAAGCACAACACAGAAGCTGACTATGACTATGGAAAAATGCAACTTTTCCGGTATAGTTGGCAGGCCAAGAATATCATCCAGAATATGGGATATGATATCAAAAGCGACAAAGGACTAAATTACGGCCGAGGGCGACGGTTGCCAATACGACACTTTGCTCCCCCCGGCAAACCCAAGAACTACTATCAACGAAGCGGTGTTGGTTTGGGCTATGTCTCTCCTCCAACAACTCCCGAAAGATCAGATGATGAAGTAGATCGTTGTTCTCATTCTTCTGACTCCTCCCTCTGGGACTCCGACTCCAGCATCGACGACATGTTCAAAGCAACTCTGTACGTCAACATGGTTTCCGTCGACCAAATTACAGACGATGTCCAATCAATCGAACTCGAACAATGGGCTCAAAAGATGGACACCAGGTGGGAGCTGCGCTTCGAACAACGGGAACCACCTACCGAAGACGAAGTCATCCAAGTCAATCTAGGAGATGAAGCATCCTTCAAACCAATCTTCATCAGCAAAAGCCTATCTGGCGATGAACACCAATCTCTTATACAGCTTATAAGAGAATACATCGACGTCTTCGCATGGAGCTATGAAGACATACCAGGCTTGGACCCTAAAGTCGTCATGCACCGCCTGAACATTTCGTCTAAAGCTAAGCCAGTGAAGCAGCAACAACGACGATTCCGACCAGACGTCATGGAAGCCATCGAGAATGAAGTCAAGAAGCTCATTGCCAATGGATTCATTCGCGAGGAACAACACCCAGACTGGGTTGCCAACATCGTTTCAGTCATGAAAAAGCACGGTAAAGTTCGAGTCTGTATCGACTACCGTGATTTGAACTCTGCATGCCCGAAAGACGAGTTCCCTCTACCGATCACTGACGTAATGATCGACAATACTTGCGGCTTCGAGCGGATGTCCTTCATGGATGGGTTTTCAGGCTACAACCAGATCAAGATGTTCCCCGATGACGAGAAGCACACATCTTTTCGAAACCGTTGGGGGTATACTGCTATACGGTGACGTCCTTCGGATTGAAGAATGCAGGGGCAACATACCAGCGAGCCATGAACACAATTTTTTGCGATCATTTGCGCAAAACTGTGGAGTGCTACGTAGACGATATCGCAGTCAAAAGTCGTCTCAAGGGCAACCACCTCCAAGACTTGAGAACGGTGTTCGAACTAATGCGTGCACACCAACTCAAGATGAATCCAACAAAGTCTTTTCTAGGAGTCTCCAGCGGCAAGTTCCTTTGTTTCGTCATCACTTCAAAGGGTATACATCTGGACCCGGAGAAAGTGAAGGCTATTCTCGACATGCATCCTCCAAGAAACCTCAAAGAGCTACGCGGACTACAAAGAAGGCTAGCCTACATCAGACGATTCATTTCGAACCTCTGGAAGGTGCCAACCATTCACTCAGCTCATGAAGAAAGACGTATCTTTCGTCTGCACTGAACAATGTCAACGCGCATTCGACGACATCAAGACGTAGCTTACAAGCCCTCCAGTATTGGTAGCTCCAATAATGGGGAAGCCCTTCTTACTACATGTCCGCGCTATGGATCATTTCCTTGGTGTCCTCTTAGCTCAGAAGAACGAAGGCGGCCATGAACATGCAATCTACTACCTCAGCCGCACAATGGTGGGTGTCGAGCACAGATACACACCGGTGGAGAAGGAATGCCTTGCACTAGTATTTGCCATCCAGAAGACATGCCACTATGTGTCTGGGCAGACTATCCACATTATATCTAAAGTCAACCCTCTCAGAATACTCATGACTAAACCGGGCTCTCTCAATTCCTGTTTAGCTACATGGGCAATGCTGTTGACTCCGTACGATATGATCTTCGTTCCTCAGAAGGCCGTAAAAGGCCAAGCATTAGCTGATTTCCTAGCAGCTCATCCGGTGCCGGAATCGTCCAAACTTTACGACAAAATCTCCGACGAAGTGGTGGAGTCTAACACTGCAACTGAAGAAATCCCCATTTGGCGAATGTTCTTTGACGGCACATCAAGAACAGGACCTAAAGGAAATATCGTGGCCGGAGTAGGTGTCGTGCTCGTGTCACCTGATCATCCGGTTATACACCGTGCATATTCTTTCGTGGAATCATGCACCAACAACGTGTCCGAATATAATGCCCTATTAATTGGCCTGCAACTGGCGAAGCAACTGGGAGTTGACTATCTAGAGGCTTACGGCGATTCCAAGCTAATAGTTAGGTAAGTCCGAGGGGATTATGAAGTTCGCCACGAAGATCTCATCCCCTACCACAGAGCAACAATCGGGCTGGCGTCTACTTTCGCTGGATTCTTCATCGAGCACGTGCCTCGACTACAGAATATAGAAGCAGATGCTCTAGTCGGTCTCGCTGCTTCCTTGACCGTTCCTACCAATACTCAGCAATCGATCACAGTGTCTGGTCGAGAACTATTCTGTGTGAAAAATGCCTTGCATATTCATCACAGTTACGCAGCGAAAACAAACGTCGATGTCGAAGACTGGAGATTTTCCTTCATAGACTATGCTGTCTATGGAATCCTCCCCGAGGACCCGAAGGAAGCAGTATCCATCCAAAGGCGATCTCTCAGATTTTACTACGACACAGCTACCAAGATGCTGTACCGACGCTCTTATGACGGGCTATTGTTACGATACTTATCAAACACAGAAGCCAAACATGCACTCTGAGAGGCTCACGATGGAGTTTGTGGGGCACATCAACCAGGCCCCAAATTACAAGATCGCCTCAAACGAATGGTTATTACTGGCCCACAATAATAGCATATGCTGTTGAATATGCAAAAAAGTGTAGAGCTTGCCAGTTCCACGCCGATTTCATTCATCAACCTTCGGAGTTTCTACACCCGACGGCAGCATCTTGGCCGTTTGAAGCCTGGGACATGGACGTCATAGGACCAATCAGTCCGCCATCCTCCAAAGGACATCGGTTCATCCTAGCTATAACCGATTACTTCTCCAAATGGACGGAAGCTATACCGCTCACCGAAGTGAAGGCGTCAAACGTGAACAGTTTCATCAAACATCACGTCATCTATCGCTTCGGCCTACCTCGCAGGATCATCCATGATAATGGTCCACAGTTCGCAAGCCATGCATTTTATCGGTTCTGCGACAAGAATCGAATCCAGAACGTAGCCTCTACTGCCTACAATCCAGCGGCTAACGGGCTAGCAGAAGCCTTCAACAAAACCATCATAAAACTTCTCAAGAAGTTCGTGTCTTCAAACAAGCGCGATTGGAAGGAGAAGCTCGGTGAATGTGTATGGGCCTATCGCACAACAGTCCGGACTCCAACAGGCAGTACGCCATTCTCTCTGGTTTATGGGAGCGAAGCAGTTCTTCCCCTAGAAATCCAGATTCCTTCCCTTCGGGTAGCCCTAGCCAGCGAGCTGACTACTGAAGAGAGCTACCGTCTGCGACTCTAAGAGCTCGAAGCGCTAGACGAAAAACGCTTGTTAGCTCAACAGCGCATTGAGCTATACCAGGCATGCCTTTCCAGAGCTTTCAACAAAAAGGTGAAGGAAATGATCTTCCAAGTCGGCGATCTGGTCCTAGCAGTGAGAAGACCGATGGTCATGACACACAAAACAAAAGGGAAATTTCAGCCTAAATGGGAAGGCCCTTTCGTCATAGAATCGGTGTATTCTAACGGTGCGTACCGGCTGACCAAGCCTGATGGTGACTTGCTCATGATGCCTATCAACGGCAAGTTCCTGAAGAAGTGCTATGTGTAACCTCTTTTACATAATGTTCACATATGTTCAGTCATGTAAATGTACAGTGCGATGTTTATATGATTTCCAAAAAAAAACAATCTAACTATTATCCGTATTTCAAGAGTCTTGAATACGCCTTCGATAATAGGTCCTCTAAATATTTTTCCAGTGGAATCATTTCCGTTTTTGACTCCGTCCAAACTCAGTTTGACGAAAACAAAATACGTCCCTATTACCTCTGAATTGTTTTCCGATAATTATTTTCCCAGCGGAATGATCAAATGTTTTGCCACGTCCACATAACCTCTGAGCAAAGCATTCATCAAAGATAGTCATGTCCACACTACCTCTGAACTACCCACTCCTCCCTAATGCTATATATCTTTCCACGTCCATATTACCTCTGGTCAGATATAGAACATCCTCTGCTATTACGTCCATATTACCTCTACTAGCAGCTTCATTCAACTTATTTTCTATATTCGAATAATTTGAATATAAAACGGATAATAGGTCCACATAAAAATTCTCCAGCGGAATACCCACCAGAAAATATGTGCTACGTCCACATTACCTCTAGCATCAATATTTCAACAAAACCACATTCATTTCCGAAAAGATTCTTTATTTTGTACTTAAACGTCTATCAAAAGACGAAAAAAGGGTACAAGAGCCCTGACAGAAAAAAAAAGAGTTACAAAAATCTACGGGATACACAGGCGGTTTATGCTGTCCCTAAAAGCAATAATCTCGACGTCAGATTTCACAGCAGCTCGGCGACGTGTCTCTTCTTGACGAGCGGCTTCATCTTCAAAGAGGATTAGACTCTGATGCTCCCCCTCCAACTTCGCCAGCTGCTCTTCTAAACGGGCAGAAGTGGTGGCAGTCATGGCAGCTTGGGACAGATAATCCTCTTGTTCAGATGTTGCCGCCCTCAAGTCAGCTTTCAGCTGGGCGATCTCGTTCCTGATCTGCGCAATGTGATTGTGCTTCTCAGTGATTTGCGCAGCCAGCCTATTCTTCGAGGCAGCACGAGCCTCACTCGCAGCATTGAACTGGCTGTACTGGTCAGCCAGCTCGCCAATCTCCCGAGCGAGGGCGTCCTTCCTTACCTGGAAGGTAGCCTTCTCCTCTGCAAGAGCTGTCATCAAGGCCTCGTCCTCTGCACGGAATAGTGACGTCGGGCTCCGCTATTTGGCATCCCGGAACCTGGCCACTTGACCCTCCAGGTCGTTCAGAACTTTCTTCAGAGTGTTGGCCCGCTCCTTATAGCCGGCTATGCTCTCGAGGGCCGCTACCTGACATTCGGCGACAGCCTTCACAGGGCCGAAGGCAGCGTTCCGATTCAAGACTCCAGGAAGCTTCACCTTCAGCACCGAGTAGAAAGCTCTGACGACTTCCTGAGCCATCTCCTCATCTTCGGTGGAGGTCGTCGGAGAAGAAGCTTGGAAAGTCTCTCCCGCTCTAGGAAGGGATACCTGACAAGAAGCCAAACTTGACAAGAAAATCCATTCCCAAAAAAAAAACACTCTTGATTATCACGTGTCACGTCCATATTACCTCTGATACCGATAGTCTTCCGACTCGACACCTATACCCAATCCGAGATAAAAGACATGGTGTTAAGATCACAAAATCTATCACGACCATGTTATCTCTGTTGGGTTTTGTTTCCAATCTATTTGCTCGCATTTTCGGATGCACAAAAGGGCAATAGGTCCAAACAAAAAGAAGAAGAGAGGGGGATCCCCCAGCGGGATATCCTTTACACAAATGCGGTATTTGGCTCTCTAATACAAAGCACCACAGATATCACAAGCAAAGAGTGGAGCGAATGTATTCTTTTTATTCAAAATTAGTTACATTCACAGGACTACATCTCATGAGCAAAACAAAAGGTTATCCATCTCTTCATCTGAGTAAGAAGTAGATGATTACATTGATGTCCAAAAGAAGGGAGAATCCGCTACTCATCAGCAATACATAGCTTGGTCAGCTTGGCAGCACCACGCTTTCGTCGAAGGAGGTCATGTTTTACTGTTGAGCAAGCAAACAAGGCTGTTGAACCTTCGAGAAGCTACACGGAGGAGGGCAAATATAGCATGCTAAAACATCTACAAATGGTGATATCCTCTCCTCCATATGGCGGACGTCGTGGGCCCATTTCTTCAAGAGACCATACCTTCAAAACAACATCTCTAGTGTTGCTTTTGCCTACTTGAAGAACCGTGAAAGCAGAACTTTCACGGTAATGTCCAACTACCGTCTGACTCTTCGATGTATAAAGGTTCTTCCTACCATTCGAGGAAAATTCTTCCAAAACACGAAGAGTCCTGAGCTCTCTGATGTGGGTGTCAAGTGTCGCATCTTCACCATGCCCAGAATCACCGATACCGGTCTTGGAGAAATTTGCTAGCCAGATCCCTACAGAATATGAAAAGGGGCAGAAAGACAGTCAGATTCAGAAAACTGCAGGAAAAACTATGTTCTGAAGGGCTTCTATGCGCCCAAAAGGCTATGCGTCCAAATAGATATGCGTCCAAAATAAGACATGAGGGCGCATAACACACGGACAGTACGTGGGCGCATAACGTGCCACAGCTTAAAGGGCACATAATATGGCAACACGTAGGTGCATAACACACCACAGTGTTGGCGCATGACTTTTGTGGGTGCATAGTAATGCTCACAGAAGTATGTTTCTTTAGACGCAAGCGTCCAGGCAGAAGAGAAGTCCGAGCGTCGCAAATTAACGCTCGAGACTTTGTTTTTTTGAAGCATGCCCTCACCCAAAATCGGGTCCTGGACTGCCGAGGACTCCGCCGCAGGAGGAGAGCCACTCGACGCAGCCCCCTTGCCTTTCGCGGATCTCTTGGCGACCTTGGGAGACATGGTTCTCAAAAGAAAGAAGACGAAGAGTTTTCTGAAAAATTCAAAGAGAAAGGAATAATGAACTTTCTCTCTCCTCTAGGGTCTATTTATAGGCACGGGCCACTTCCTATGCGCCCACCTGCTGTATGCGCCCATTGTGTTGTATGCGCCCACTACAGCCTATGCGCCTACGTGAAGGATCGGCTCTATACATACTATGCAACTGTCCCTTGCTGACATGGACGACGTATAAAGGATGGACCGTTTCAAATTCTGTTCCGATGAATCTGTCAGTTCGGATTTCGAGAAAAATCTCAACAGTCGTATCTCCCTGACAGGCTGGCCAAACACTATGCGTCCAAGGAGAGAGCCGTGCTATGCGCCCATTGCCTCGCGAGAAGACGATCCATGTTTCTTTCAAAGTATTTCTATCTTGTTCAAGTATCGAAAACTTTGAAGGGGGTCTTGTAGAAGCATGAAATTTTTTCAGCAAACATAGCTCCATGCGCCCAAGTCAGTGTAGCTCCATGCGCCCAGTCAGTGTAGCTCCATGCGCCCACTCAGTGAAGTTCCATGCGCCCAGTCAAGTGTAGCTCCATGTGTCCAGTCAGTGAAGCTTCATGCGCCCAAGACTAGCTCTCCCGAAAGGAGGGCGCATAGCCTGAGACATGGCTATGCGCCCAAGCCTGACTCAGTCAAAGCCATGATCAAAACATGCACCGAAGCGCATGACCACGTCAGTCTCCACGAGCAGTCGTGCACCGAAGCATGCGGCCACGTCAACACCACGACCAACCCACGATCTCGCAGCCTGTATGCGCCTACATCCTATGCGTCCAAAGCAAGACTATGCACCCACATAAAAACCAGCATGTTTCCTCACGTGGGCGCATAACCTCATTCCAGCTCAAGAACGACTATAAAAGGGGGGCCTCATCCCTCTTCAAAGGACAGAACGGAGAACATTTTCAAGAGCCAAATTGCTGCACTTCTTGCCAGTGAGCCGAGAGTTAGCAATTTTCTTAGGTTTTCTCCCACTTTTGTAATCGGAGTGTCAACGGAGTAAAGGAGCAACTGCCGCTCGATCTCCATCGTTCCATTTCCCAGAATTCTTTTTTTTGTACTCGGGGATCCTCAGTGCAGGATCTCTCGGGCGTACTCGATTTGTGGTGCCTTGCGCCAATAAAAAAAAGACAGCATTTTCTTCTTCTTTTTTGTGTGTCCACAAAAGTATGTTGTTCATATGTTTGTTGGGGGTAATTTTCATGATGGTGACAAATATGTTGGGGGTATTGTATTGGAACTTAAAAGGATGTGTGGACAGAGATGAGATGTGCTGGTTTGACCTTGATGGATTATGTGCAGCTGCTGGGGTACAGACTCCATGTGAAATTTACCATTATGATCCTGTAGATGGAAGTAAGACTCAGATATTGGGTGACAATGATATATTGAGCTTATTTGAAAAGTTTGCAAGTCCTTGTCTTATCAAGTTTTATGTATTGAGGAAGTTTGTTGAGTCACTTTGACTATGGTGAATATGTTGACATTACTGAGTTTACAACAACCAAGATTCTTTGTGGTCCTCCTGAAGATGCTGATGAGATTGATGTGCAGTTGGATGATAATTTTTGGGCCAATATTGACTTTACTGGGCCTGCTCAACTTGATGAAGATGTGGAGTTAGGATCTGGGCCTCCTCAATATGTAGAAGATCAAGAACATGTGGAGAATGAAGGCAATGTGGAGAATGAAGACAATGTGGAGAAAGAACTGAAGGCAATATAGAGAATGAAGGCAATGTGGAGAATGAAGAATCTGTGGAAGATGCAGAAGCAGCTAATTTTGACTTTAGTAGTTTTGTCCCCCATAAAGACATTGACCAAGACTCTGAATATGCTCCCAGTAATGAGTTGGATAGTGTACACTGTCACGCCCCGATCCCGCTAGGGTCGTCCGTCTTGCTTGGATCCCTGCGGGATCGATCGTCCTCGCTAAGGCGTGATGCCGTGCAAGCCTAAGTTGCGCTTGCACAAGGCCATGTACCTGCACAAAAACTAGTCAAGCAAAAACACACGCACGCACCCATTAGTCAAGCAAAACACACGCACGCACCCATTGCAGAAAACCAAATGTTGGACACAGAGATTTGAAATGGAAATACTCATTTTATTCATAGCTTGATAGGAATACAAGTACAAAGCTTTGCAACTCAGGTTTGCCTTATAATTTGGCTACAAGATTCTCTTTGAAATACTCTTTGGAAATTAGCCACAATGCCCATACATGATATCCTTTATTACAAGCTGGAATTGAAAGACACCTTCAAAGGAAATGAAAACTGGAAACTTGCAATTGACTGAAAGTAAACTTCGAGGCGAATCCACGAGCTCTACTGGGCTAGACGAGCTTTGGTGCCTCACTTGAAATTCCCCTGTCTCCTTTTGCTTTCTGAAAAGGATGCCCACAACGTGGGTCAGTACACATCATGTACTGGCGAGCGGCTTTTGGCCGAACTCGCAAATCTCTGCACTAAATCAATATGTTAAGCTAACATTTACTAGTGATCTTTCTACTTGTCTAGGTTCTTTTAACAATTCATAAGAACATGACAGATAGAATATATCATAGCAACTTACCCTCGCCGGCAGTCATCCCTGCACAAAACCATGTTAGCACAATTTGCATAATGAGTAATTCATGATTTATTCTTGCAGATATTGAAGTTGTCATTTGGGTCATGCAGGTGGACTATTCTACATGTTGGTCCATGGGTTTTTTCCATGATTAGCCGCTGTGACTCTTTGGTTCAGCTCGTCGCTAAGGACACAGATATTCGGCTACACTTTTAACATGGGTCCTTGCACCCAGTGTGCTCATAATCTCTCCTAGGCCGAGCGGTTCCAGGTGCCCCCAGATACCACCCGAGAGACAAATAATTCCTTGTATACAAGTTGTCCGAGACCAAATGCATGCTCTAGCCATTCTATCAGATGAGACACACTTGGACTTATGCACAGGTATACGACACGTTTGATTCGTGCCTTCAGGTTTATCTCAACATGTACAAGTTCGTCTGTACATGTCTACATTTCAAGCATACTGATGACAAGCAGATGATCATTCTTATCGAGCAGATAGAGTAGCAACACATATTCTTGCATTTGATTCAATTCAATTATCTTCTCTTATCTTTTGTGGATGTGGTATCGTTGATCATTGGGACAAGGCAACAGAGTAGACTAGAGATCATTTTTCTTAGGCGTACAGATCAATGTCTGTTCGGTTGAAGCAACTCACCGAGATGAATCTTAGTTGAGAGAAGGAGGGACTTCACGCGCCGTTCACGAACAATTCACGCGGCCTACAATGGCACCAACAGTTGATTAGCATACTTCGTCTCTTTCTCTCAAGATTCGGAATGAATGCGAAATGCGATGAAAGCGAACAATGAAAACCAATCATCGAAAACCAACACGAAAACGCATTCATCAAAACCAAGCAGCGAAGAGAAAACATTCAGCAAAACTCTTGGATTCATTTCAATAGAAGCCAATCCATCAATTGGAAAGGTTCATTGCATTTCATCCGTGATCAATCGATACCGGCAAAGGTTTCACCAAGTACTCAGTTCATGACTGAGTCAACAAGCCGTAGGTATTACATAGTGGACCGCAAGGAGCGGGGCACTACATAATAACCCACCGAGAAAAAGTTTTGTCCTCAAAACTTAAGAAACAAAACTCACCTCCACTATTGTTGCATTCTGGGTCAAGCAACGTAGAGAGATTGAAGACGCGTCCATTAATCCGCTGCGGCTGGTTCTGCGGATTGTCTCGAAGGGGCGGTGGGCCTGGCAGCTGCCCACGCTCTTCAGTGTCGTCTCTATTTCGATTTCTCTTCGGGCAATTTCGGATGGCGTGACCTTGTTGGCCACAACGAAAACAAGCGTGGTTTGCGGAACGACAGTCCTCCTTGGTGTGTCCTTGCTTTCCACAGTGACTGCATACCAAACCTTTCGCAAAGCGACATTCTTCACTCGCATGTCCTCGTCGACCGCAGTAGGAACAGATTGTCTCATTTCGTGGTTCCCCATCGGTCTTTTTCTCTCCGTCATGATTTCTCTTGGCGGGCTGATTCCGACTGTTCGGCGCTTTGTTGGACGCTTTCTTCTGCTCGAAATGTTCCACCTGAAGCGCCGCCTCAAAGGCTTGAGAATAGGACCCGCATTCTCGATTCAGCACACTTAACTGGATGTCGTAATTCAGACCATCAACGAATCGATTTATGCGAGACTGTTCCGTGGGGAGCCAAGCAGCGGCAAAATTTGCCAACTTAGCAAATTCAGATTCATAGTCCTCCACGGACATATCCCCCTGTTTCAGTGTGATGAAGTCATCCTCCATCTTCTTGCTCATGGCTCGAGGCAGATATTGATCCAGAAACGCCTTCTTGAACAAGGCCCACGAGATCTTTCCATTCCTAGCCGTTGCGAGCAGCGCCGGCTTCTTCGCCTTCCACCAGTCCTTCGCCCGCAGCCGTAGGAGCATAACGGCACAGACTACCTTTTTGCTACTTGGAACTCCTATGAACGCGAACAGAGTCTCTATTTTATCTATCCAGTCCATTACCTTGTCGGGTGACGTCCTGCCTAGAAATTCTGGAGGTTTCGCGTCCAAGAAGTCCTTTGGCCTAAAGACAGTGTGCCTTTGCGCCGGCTGGGGCTCATCACCCTCTACGGGCTCGATCTCGGGCGTTCCCGTTGGTTCCGTCGCTGCGGTGGCATCTCGATTTGTCGCAAGCGCCGTGACAAGTTGGGTCAGGGCATCCAACTGCTTTTGTTGGGCAGCCGCTCGGGCCTCATGTATCTGATTTCTTTCCTCATTGTCCTGTCTCTGTAACTCCAACATTGTCATGATGCGTTCTACCGCATCGGTCGAGCCAGATGGTCGAGGAGGAACCATTTCTCTACAAAATAGTGTAACTTCTGTCAGTCTCATAAAATATTATGGACTTATTGTATGGGGCATTGGTTTTCATAACCCGAAATCCGGACACTTTTGAAAGCCGTTAAAGTACTTTATATACTTTTTGAAAACGATATTTGCAAGAGGCCAAGGACGTAAAACCTGGCTCTGATACCACTTTGTCACGCCCCGATCCCGCTAGGGTCGTCCGTCTTGCTTGGATCCCTGCGGGATCGATCGTCCTCGCTAAGGCGTGATGCCGTGCAAGCCTAAGTTGCGCTTGCACAAGGCCATGACCTGCACAAAAACAACTAGTCAAGCAAAAACACACGCACGCACCCATTAGTCAAGCAAAATACACGCACGCACCCATTGCAGAAAACCAAATGTTGGACACAGAGATTTGAAATGGAAATACTCATTTTATTCATAGCTTGATAGGAATACAAGTACAAAGCTTTGCAACTCAGATTTGCCTTATAATTTTGCTACAAGATTCTCTTTGAAATACTCTTTGGAAATTAGCCACAATGCCCATACATGATATCCTTTATTACAAGCTGGAATTGAAAGACACCTTCAAAGGAAATGAAAACTGGAAACTTGCAATTGACTGAAAGTAAACTTCGAGGCGAATCCACGAGCTCTACTGGGCTAGACGAGCTTTGGTGCCTCACTTGAAATCCCCATGTCTCCTTTTGCTTTCTGAAAAGGATGCCCACAACGTGGGTCAGTACACATCATGTACTGGCGAGCGGCTTTTGGCCGAACTCGCAAATCTCTGCACTAAATCAATATGTTAAGCTAACATTTACTAGTGATCTTTCTACTTGTCTAGGTTCTTTTAACAATTCATAAGAACATGACAGATAGAATATATCATAGCAACTTACCCTCGCCGGCAGTCATCCCTGCACAAAACCACGTTAGCACAATTTGCATAATGAGTAATTCATGATTTATTCTTGCAGATATTGAAGTTGTCATTTGGGTCATGCAGGTGGACTATTCTACATGTTGGTCCATGGGTTTTTCCCATGATTAGCCGCTGTGACTCTTTGGTTCAGCTCGTCGCTAAGGACACAGATATTCGGCTACACTTTTAACATAGGTCCTTGCACCCAGTGTGCTCATAATCTCTCCTAGGCCGAGCGGTTCCAGGTGCCCCCAGATACCACCCGAGAGACAAATAATTCCTTGTATACAAGTTGTCCGAGACCAAATGCATGCTCTAGCCGTTCTATCAGATGAGACACTTGGACTTATGCACAGGTATACGACACGTTTGATTCGTGCCTTCAGGTTTATCTCAACATGTACAAGTTCGTCTGTACATGTCTACATTTCAAGCATACTGATGACAAGCAGATGATCATTCTTATCGAGCAGATAGAGTAGCAACACATATTCTTGCATTTGATTCAATTCAATTATCTTCTCTTATCTTTTGTGGATGTGGTATCGTTGATCATTGGGACAAGGCAACAGAGTAGACTAGAGATCATTTTTCTTAGGCGTACAGATCAATGTCTGTTCGGTTGAAGCAACTCACCGAGATGAATCTTAGTTGAGAGAAGGAGGGACTTCACGCGCCGTTCACGAACAATTCACGCGGCCTACAATGGCACCAACAGTTGATTAGCATACTTCGTCTCTTTCTCTCAAGATTCGGAATGAATGCGAAATGCGATGAAAGCGAACAATGAAAACCAATCATCGAAAACCAACACGAAAACGCATTCATCAAAACCAAGCAGCGAAGAGAAAACATTCAGCAAAACTCTTGGATTCATTTCAATAGAAGCCAATCCATCAATTGGAAAGGTTCATTGCATTTCATCCGTGATCAATCGATACCGGCAAAGGTTTCACCAAGTACTCAGTTCATGACTGAGTCAACAAGCCGTAGGTATTACATAGTGGACCGCAAGGAGCGGGGCACTACATACACTCCTCAGAAGATAGTTTTGATGATGAGGACATACAGATCCTGTGGTGACTCAGAAAAGGTTGATGAGGGAGGAAAATGTCTCTCTTCATGTAGTACAGAGGTTTGCTTCACATGCAAAATTTAGGAGTGCATTGAGGCTCCATGCCATAAAGAAGAAGTACAATATCAAGTGGATACACAATGAAACGAAGAGGGTCACAGCTAGATGTGCAAATGATGCTTGTGAGTGCAGGATTCATGGGAGTGTTTTTGGTGCTAATGGAAATTTTGTATTGAAGAAGTATGTGTCTGACCATTCAAGAGACTGTATTGAGGTTGACAACAATAGACAAGCTACTGCTACATGGCTTGCAAACATATATATACAGGTTCAGAAATGATCCAGACTGGAAGTATGCTGGGTTTAGAACCCACATTGCAGAAGATTTGTAGATTGACTGTTCAAGACACAAAATTGCAAGGGTAAAGAAGGCATTAGAGTTGATTGATGGGCATGCCCAAGAACAATATGCTTACATTAGGGAGTATGCTATGCTGGTGATGACTATTAATTCTGGGAGTGTTGTTAGGCTCAAAGGAGAAGTAGAGGCAGGTGGAAAGTCTGCCAAGTTTGTGAGGGTGTTCTAAAATTTGAAGACTGTGATAAAGGGTTTTAAAGAAGGTTGTAGACCATTCATTGGTCTAGATGAATGTTTTATGAAGACTGAGTACAAAGGGCAACTTCTTAGTGCAGTGGGAAGAGATGGTAACAACAGTTGGATATGAGATCTGTAAGTAAGAAAAAGCTTCAATACATTAGATGAGAGCAAATAAGTAAAAAAAAGATAAAAAAAATATAATGTTATTTTTCCAACAAACCGGTCGAAAAAGTAGAAAATAGAAAGCTTGGGTGGTGTCTTTCAAAACCATCATATATATAGAGAGAATGAAAGGGAGTCACATTGTTAACGTTAGCTTCTAAAGGGGTATTTTGGGTACTGCATAATTTACTTCCAAAAAATTGCTTCTAACAGCTACTTCTAACGTCTATTTGACGGGAAGGGCCATTCTAAGCAAAACAGGTTTTGCGGGAGGTGTAAACTGCTTAAGTTTTCTAAAAGGTCTTATTTTGCTAACGAGTCAAATTTAAGGAGGGTTTAAATGCACTTTACCCGTTTTTTCTAGGCTAATAGTATTTTTATAAGCAGTTTAGTGATTGGTAGGTTATCTGCCATTTTGCTTCAGAATCTTTTAGATGGCTTCGTACAAGTCCCACTAATTTCTTAGTTTCTTTGTCAAAATTGTATACATTCAGAACTTGTAACTAGACTAAACTTTGATGGAGGTTATAATTATGGAATCTAGAGTGAAGGTGATGGTAAGATATTTCAATTTTCATTTTGTATTGGCATATATTCTTATAATAACAAATTATTATTTTATGAAAAGGAACACATGATCACCTTTTAAGAGTGAATACAATATAGGCAGTGGAGTTTGGAGAGAAGAGAGAAGGAGAAAAGGAGGAGAAGAGAGAATATGAAAAAAAGAGATTGCAAGGACATGAAACCCTTAGGTTGCATCTCATGTTATTTATATTGATATGCAGTACATCCAAAATTACTATTGTACCCTCATAAGATAAATAACAATAATAACTCTAACATAAGCCAATGGATAATTTATTAGGAAGATATACATAAATTAGCAAGTAAAGATTCCTAAGTTATATTAGGAAAGAACTTAACTACACAGCATTAGGTTTTGGTGTTAGATATCAGTATTAGGAACTTAATGAGAAACTAGGATAACAAGAGATCAAGGATAGATGGTAGAACTTAAAAGCATCTTAAAACGAAAGAACTTGATACTATTTGAGGATAAAATGGTGAAGGAAATGAGACAAAGGAAGCTAATAAAGGAAGAAATATTGATAACTTTGATTGACATAAGTTCATAAAGAAGTTAAGAAAGCAAAAAGAAATCATTGAAGCTAAGGGCTACTTTCGATTACACTTACGTTTCACCTGGGACTCCATTTGGTGTCAAACACAAGGAGCGAGCCAAATGGATTTTATTCCGGATGAGTGTTTTTTCAAACGTGCCACGGGGTTTCCAAAACGCTAGCCCAACGAAAGTTCCAAATATGGGCGTTTCAGCAAATGGGATGAAATGTAACGTAATATAACTATAATCCTATGACGTAATATAACTATAATCCTATGTTGTACTGGGCGTTAGGCGATGCGAGGCGAGGTGACATGCCACCCACCTCGCCTAGGCGTCCGCCCAGGAACATTTTCCTCAGGCTGAGACGAAATCTCTCCAACCTGCACGCCTAGGTCGCCTAGACGTCGCCTGTGATAACATAGCTATAATCTAAACTAACCCTAAATCAATGGCCTACAAGGTGGTTAAAGTCTTCCACCTAAGCACCTCAAAGGCATGACCCCTAGGTATTATAGTGTTGTAGATGTCTGTCGGTGAGGTTAATGCCATTCAGACCAAGGTCCTTCATATTGTTTGTAAGAAATCGGTTGATGCTATATGTAATAGTGACTGACATGTAACAGTGACTGACATTTGACGTGTTAAAGGCCCTGTCACTTATATCTTAACATGCCACTTATATCTTAACATGAGTGATTTTGGGCCGGTTTGACTTTGAAAAGGATTTAAACCCATAATCCATAACTAGCCCCCGGCATCTACCTCCCTCACCCCGCGTGCACAAGACCCTAGCTATCTATCTCTACTCTCTCAATTTGCTATTGTTGCTGCATATTTCTCTCTTGATTTGCTCTTCTTGTCTCTTGATTTGTTATTGTTGTTCGAACACAGGCCAGGCTCCAATCCAACCACTCCAAGCTCCATTTCAACTTTAATAAATAAGTTCTTTGTTGGTTTTTATTTATTTTGGAGATAAAATTCTTGATGTCGGCTGACATGTCGGTTTTGAGAGGTTAATGCCATTCAGACCAAGGTCCTTCATATTGTTTGTAAGAAATCGGTTGATGCTATATGTAATAGTGACTGACATTTGAAGTGTTAAAGGCCCTGCCACTTATATCGTAACATGCCACTTATATCTTAACATGAGTGATTTTGGGCCGGTTTGACTTTGAAAAGGATTTAAACCCATAATCCATAACTAGCCCCCGACATCTACCTCCCTCACCCTGCGTGCACAAGACCCTAACTATCTATCTCTACTCTCACAATTTGCTGTTGTTGCTGCATATTTCTCTCTTGATTAGCTCTTCTTGTCTCTTGATTTGTTATTATTGTTCGAACACAGGCCAGGTTCCAATCCAACCACTCCAAGCTCCATTTCAACTTTAATAAATAAGTTCCTTGTTGGTTTTTATTTATTTTGGAGAATAATTCTCTTTTTTCTTGATGTGCAACAACTGCTCAAAAACAGGTTATAAACAAGGGCAACTTAACATAGGCAAAAAAACTTTAATTTTTTTTGTCATTCTATTTCATTCTTTTGTCAAGGTTTTGAACATAGGATGAATTCTTTTTTCATTTTTTTCTTTGAGACTTTTTGTGGTATCTTTTTTTTTTCCTTTCAATTCTTCACTTTATTATACCTAATATTTTTCAATTTTTTAAAGGATGAATTTTTGTACATGAGATTCTTCAATTCTTCACTTCCTACGATGGATACACGACGTCACAAACTCGGTCTATTTGGTCTATCCTAGTGCATTTTGGAGTGTCCGGCTTGTGTCCGATACGTATCCAATATGTGTCCAACACATCTTTGCTTTGATTTTTGGAGTGTCCGTGCTTCCCAATTCACTTTTTTTTTTATACAGTTTTTCCACATGATTTTTAATTTTTTTGCAGCCCCTAATTTTCTCTCTTCCTCTTATTGCAACCCCCTTCGTCTTACTATAGTCTGTATCTCTATATGTCCATCTAGGAAAACACCATGTTAGAATTACTTAGGCTCTTAAATTACTCGACATTTTTATTTAAATTAGATTTAGATGGGACATTTAGGTTATATTATATATAAAATATTATATCTGACATTTTAAAAATGTTCCCAACATTCGATATTAAAAAAAAATCCGACCTGAACACCCAACATACAACATCTACAACCTTGCCTAGGCATCTCAAAGGCATGACACCTAGGCACCATCTACTTAGACGGACATGTTCTAAGACGACCACTTAAATGTACAGGCCAGTGCCTAGGCCTGCCTCAACCACC